>APFE031458576.1:0-13410 GCA_000404065.3 Pinus taeda | reverse complement strand
TCAAGGCTATTATATATAGTTTCAAGTATGGAGGAAAGCCAATTCTAATGCATTTTCGCATTTCTTAATATATTTACGAAACACAAAGGGCCAGAGCCATTGTGATAAGCGACAACGACCAATAAGCGGATCCGATAGAAGAATAAGGTGGATCTAAGGACTTTTGAAGTCCGATACATTAAGTTTTGGCAAATTTTCTCAGCTTAAAATACATTTCACTGTGTTTAAGAGAGCGCAGTTGTTTCAGGAGTTGCAGATGCCCGAGGCACTCTTACGTTACAGAATAGGTGGCCACCTCCTCTCTATGCATTAAGCAATGATTGTTTAACGTTGGAAGAGGGATTCAAAGCGGATATAGGCCGGGGAGACCGAGAGATGAGAATTTGAAACGAACAGGGAGCGCAAATTTGGCTTTAAAGCCATGGACAGAGAGTGCAGTAAAGGAGGCAGTATTGCAGGCAAATGTCCAAATAAAGTTAAGACAAAGACAAAGAGAATGGAAGGAATCTGTGTACTCAGAGAGAAATTGAGAGGTTCAAGTAAAGCTCTTGTTATTGTATTCAGTTGTGTGTAAGGCTCAAATTGAGCTCACTGTTGTAAATAGAACTATGCTTGAAGACATAATAGAGAGGCCACCACTGAAGGCGAGACCAAGAGATGTAGCCCAAGAGTATTAGGTGAAATCCTCATTAAATTTGTTGTGTTATGTGTAGTCTATTATGTTTTTTGTTTACTGCTTCATTGTCTGTGCATTTCACAATCTTATCGATCCATTTCATAAAATGACATAGAAAAATCCATGCACATAAGTCTGTAATACCTTATTATTGTCTTAGATCTCATTTTCAGATCAAGTGGTATTAGAGCTTTAGGTTGCTAAGGTTAGACAAGTTTGTGTTAGATTGTTTGTGAATGATAACTAGGTCAAATCTTAAATTAGGAGAAGGATAACTGATTGAAACTAACCCAGAAATTGGTAGAGTCTATCCTAGGAGGAAAATGGCAGAAGAAAATCCCTTGGAATCAGACTCTCAATTCATGGACAGTTTCATGACCATGAGAGCCATGGTAGAAGAAATGTATAGAGAATTTAAGAAAGGTTGAAGTGAAGATTCTTCAACTTCTAAACAGGACAAAGGAACATAAGAATCTCTTCTAGATGGCCATTCTGAAGGTAAAGGGAAAGGAAAAGAGGCTCCTCTATCCACACCTCCTGATAGCCCTGAAAATACAAAGAAGAAAACATCTCTGATTAAATTAGATGTTAAATTTGATTTTCCCATATAAGATGGAGAATAAAATGCAGAGAAGCTAGCTAACTGGATTAGACAGATTCATGTGTATTGCAGGGTGCAGAGCATTGATCCAGATAGGAGTAAAATTCAGTTGGCCAGCCTACGCCTTGGAAGAACTGCCTTGGTATGGTGGGAAGGTAGGACATAAGCTGACTTGAAAAAGCATGGTAAAATTCTTTCTGTTTGGAGTGAATTTGTTTCTGCAATTAAAAACAATTCTATCCACTAGCTTATATGCAACAAGCTATGATGAGTTGGCAAACTCTTCACCAATTAAAAGGGCAAAGTGTACAAAGCTACACCCAAGAATTTAGAAAAAGAGCTTTAATTCTAGGCATTTCTTTAGACTCACCTGAAACTTTGCTGAAGTATATAGGTGGTCTGCATAGTTATTTGAGGCACACCATTCTCATGTTTAACCCTACTAGCATAGATGAGGTATCTGTTCAGGTTACCCATCTAGAGGCTAGAGGCAAGAAAGTGAACCCAGGGATTGGGGGATCATCAAAACCCACTACAAGCAAGAACAAGGAAAAGAGGAACCAGAAATGGAAAGAGAGGAAGGCAAATGTTGTACAGAAGGCCAAGCCTTCATGCACTCACTACAAGAAGGATGGACATGATGATGAACATTATTGGTCATTGCATCTGGAGCTGAAACCCAAGAAGTTTGATGGAAAGAAGAAGAAGGTTGCTGCTACTGTTCAGAAAGATTTGGGGCTAGACTCAGGTGATGAAACAACCATCACAGCCACAGGTATACAAGGTAAAAATTCTGAAGCATCTACTAGTAATTCTGCCCAAACTATTGATAGTGAAGAAAATGAGAGGAGAAGACATGAGCTTTTTCATATTAGAGTTATTTCCAAGCATCAAAAGATTGATACTTTGTTTGATAATGGCTCGCAAGTAAACTTAATTTCTGAAGCAATTGTAAAGAAGCTGGGATTACTAACCACACCTCACAAGAAGCCATATCCATTGGGTTGGTTATGTGATAAAACAAAGCTACAAGTGACAAGACAATGTAAACTTAGGTTTTCCATTGGTTCAACATTTGTAGATGAGGTTGAGTTAGATGTAATTCCCTTGGATATATGTGGAATTGTTTTAGGAAGTCCTTACTTGTATGATAGAATAGCCATTTTCTATAGAGCTGAAAATAAGTATCAACTTGTTAAAGATGGAATATATATTGTAAGAGCTCACAAACTCAAAAATAATTATACTCTCATAAATTCAGGGCAGATGAAAAGGATTGTAAATTCATGCAAGCAATTTTTACTGATGGTTGTAAAGGAAAAGAAACTTGAAAAAACCAATGTATTTGAGGGTTGTGATGCTAAACAAAAAGCTGATTTAGAAAGAGTTGTTTCAGAATATGATATCTTATTTCAAGAACCTAAAGGTCTGCCACCAAAAAGGGAAATTGTACATGATATTAATTTGCAGCAAGATGCTCCATTGCCTAACATCGGAATGTACAGGTTATCCGCTTTAGAGAATGTAGAAATCAAGAAGAAGGTATAGGTGTTGTTCGAGAAAGGGTTCATAAGACCAAGCACATCACCATGTGGATCTCCAATCGTGTTGGTGAGGAAGAAAGATGGTTCATGGAGGATGTACATTGATTATTGAGCAATGAATAAAATAACGATCAAGAATCATTATCCCCTTCCTCGCATTAATGGTCTATTGGATTAGCTGAAAGAGGATGTTTACTTTTCCAAGTTGGACCTACGTAGTGGTTACCATCAGGTCAAAGTAGCAGACCAAGATGCATGGAAGACTACTTTCAAAACAAAGCAAGGGCTGTATGAATGGCTAGTTATGCCTTTTGGCTTAACTAATGCTCCTGCCACTTTCATGAGGGTTATGAATGATGTACTCGGGCCTTTTATTGATGATTTTGTAATTGTATATCTAGATGACATTCTTGTATTAAGTAAAACATGGGAATAACATTTGAAGCATGTAAAGCAGACTCTAGATGTTTTGAAAAAATAGAATCTCTATGTTAAATTATCAAAGTGTGAATTTGGTAAAACATCTGTGAATTATTTGGGTCATATTGTAGGGGGTGGTGAATTGAAGATAGATCCCTCTAAGGTTGTAGTCATTGTAAACTGGCCTAAACCCAAGTCTACTACAGAAGTTAGAAGCTTCCTAGGAGCAACACAATATTGGAGAAAGTTTATTGCTAACTTTTCCTTAATTGCAGCTCCCTTGCATGCTTTGACAGGATTGAACAAGGTGTTTCAGTGGGGAGGCAAACAGCAGAAAGCCTTCGAAACCTTGAAAGAAAAAATTAGTACAACACCAGTTTTAGCATTGCCAAATCTTCAACAACCATTTGAGATCGAAACAGATGCCAGTGATTATGCCATGGGAGTAGTGTTGATGCAACATGGTAAACCCATATCCTACCATTCTGAGACTTTTAATTCTGCAATAGTTAATTATCCTACATATGATAAAGAATTGTATGCGTTAGTTTAGAGTGTGAAGAAGTGGAAACATTACTTAATGGGCAAAGAAACAATAATACATAATGATCATTAGCCACTTCAGTACTTGCACTCACAAACTAAATTGCAACAATCAAGATACTATAGGTGGATGGGTTTCCTACAACAGTTTCATTTAGTCAACAGATATAAAAAGGGCATACACAATAAAGTTGTAGATATGTTGTCTAGACCAATCATAAATGCATCTATTATACTTAAGCATAACTTAGTAATGCATGCTACATTGAACAATATGCTCAAGATATAGACTTTAAAGATGTATATGCAGCTTTAAGTAATGGCAAAAAGGTAGAAGAATTGGATTACTATGTTAAGGACCGACTCTTGTATCATTTGGGAAAGCTATGCATTCCACAAATAGAGAGAATTAACATAATTAGGGAGGCTCATACTTCTCTGATATCAGGTCATTTTGGTGTAAGTAAAATAGTTGCACAGCTACAAAGATACTGCTATTGGCCAAAAATGCATGAAACAGTTTCTAGATATGTAAGAGAGTGTACCATGTGTGCTAAAAGCAAGCCCAACAATAGAAAACGAGGCTTGTACACTCCACCACCAGTTCCTTCCCATCCTTGGGAAAGTGTTTCCATGGACTTTGTTGGGGGATTGCCAAAATCTAGAAAGGGACATGACTATTTATATGTTATTGTGGACAGGTTCAACAAAATTGTATTTTAATACCCTGTAATAAGCAGATTACAGTTGAGAAAACAACAAAATTGTTCTTTCAGCACGTTTGGGTGCATTTTGGGTTACCCACTTCCATAGTATCTGATCAAGACTCCCAATTTGTTGGGAAGTTTTGGTCAAGTCTGTGGGAATTAATGGACATCAGACTGAAGAAAAGCACAACCTTTCATCCACAGACAGATGGACAAAAAGAGGTAGTCAACAAGACAGTGATCCAGTTGCTTAGGGATTATTGCAACAAGCATCCCAAGCTTTGGGATGAACACTTATGTTATGTGCAACATGATTACAACTGTGCTAAACATTCTTCTACATAGAGATCTCCTTTTGAGACCTGTTTTGGTTTCATACCAAAGTCTCCCTTGGATTTTGTCTTTGAAAAAGACATAGCAGTTGCTGGACACAGTGATGTGGAAAAAGCAACTAGATTCATTGAACAGATCCAAGAAATTCACCAAGCAGTGCAGGAACAACTGGAAAAGAGCCAAGACAAACACAAAGCAAGGCATGATAAACATCGGGTGGAGCACAACTTCCAAGTTGGTGATCAAGTCTGGATGTATATCAGAAAGGATAGAATGCAAGGTGGAGGAAAGAAGTTGAAGCTAATAAGGTATGGGCCTTTTAAGGTACTTGAGAAAATTGGTGAAATTTTTTTCCGCCTTGATATGCCAGCATACATGCACATCTATTCAGGAGTAAATACAGAAAATTTAAGACTGTTTGAACCTTCATTAACTGAAGATCCTGAAGAGCAAAGTCAATTGCCTTCCATTGATGATTTGTTGCCTGAATACCTCAATAAGCTACAGAAAGATACAGTTCTGGACAGAAAGGTGATGACAACGTGCAGAGGGGACGTGGAGTACCTTAGAATTGGACTCAAAGGTTCAAAACCCAGCAGTGCAAAATGGATAGAGATTGGGCAAGTGAGGTAGCTGTATCATCACTTAAACAATGCTTGAAAACCAATTTTTGGTGGTCCAAAAGCCTTTTCAGTGGGAAGGTGTGATCCAAATGGATCCAAGAAACACTCTCTATGTCTTCAAAAACTCAAAAATCATGCCAAAGACTAAAGAAAATCGCATAAGGAAGCCTTTTAGAATACTATCGGGAGGCAAATACCCATGAAATCAGTGTAAAAATAGAGTATCGGAGGCGGAACAAAGTAATGCACAGTAGTCGTCCGATCTAGCCGATCAAACGGTCTAGATCTGAGCGGCGGATCGTAATCGGTGGTGACCTTCGGCAAATATCGATGGGATCCACATAAGACTTCCGACGGCGATAAGTGGATATCGGCAGGATCCACATAAGGCTTATGACAACGATCAGCAGAGACCTCATAGGAGATGCGATGGAAACTGGCGGGGTCAACGAGGATCGCCGATCAAACGCGCAAATCGATGGCCCACGTTGCATCGCCAAACCGCAATCAGAAAAATACAAAGGAGCGAGGGTTATGTATATATGCGACCTCATGGACCAGACCGATAATATTATAAGCCATATTGTATGGATCTTGAGATCCGTCAAACACCATTTTTAATGTATTTTCATAGTTTCGATTGTTAAACGAAATGCGAAGGAGAAAGCGCCGATGCGTTAAGCCGTACCTGAAAGGGTACCTTAAAGATGTTATATATAGTTTCAAGTCTGGAGGAAAGCCAATTCTAATTCATTTTTGCAGTTTTTAATATATTTACGAAACAAAAAGGGACATAGCCGTTGTGATAAGCGACAACGACCAATAAGCGGACCCGATAGAAGAATAGGGTGGATCTAAGGACTTTTGAAGTCCGATACATTGAGTTTTGGTGGATTTTCTCAGCTTAAAATACATTTCACTGTGTTTAACAAAGCGCGGTTGTTTCAGGAGTTGCAGAGGCCCAAGGCATTCTTATGTTACAGAATAGGTGGCCACCTCCTCTCTATACATTAAGCAATGATTGTATAACACTGGAAGAGGGATTCAAAGCAGACAGAGGCTGGGGAGACTGAGAGACGAGAATCTGAAACGAACAGGCAACACAACTTTGGCTTTAAAGCCAAAGACAGAGAGCATAGCAAAGGAGGCAGTATTGCAGGCAAATGCAGAGACAGAGTTAGGACAGAGACATAGAGCATGGAAGGAGTCTGTGTACTCAGAGAAAACTTGAGAGGTTCAAGTAAAGCTCTTGTTATTGTATTATGTTGTGTGTAAGGCTCAAATTAAGCTCACTGTTGTAAATAGAACTCTGCTTGAAGACATAATAGAGAGTCCACCACTGAAGGCGGGACCAGGAGATGTAGCCCAGGAGTATTGGGTGAACTCCTCATTAAATTTGTTGTGTTATGTGTTGTCTATTATGTTTTTTATTTACTACTTCATTTTCTGTGCATTTTGCAATATTATCGATCTATTGCATAAAATGACATAGACAACTCATTTTCAGATCATGCAGATACTTGGATCTCGATGTAAATACATTATTTGGATAGGATTTCCATTGATAGCTGTAAAATTTAGCACGTCTATAGCCCTAGACGCTTCTTGAGTAGCCATGCAGTTGACATAAGTGTAGCTGAGGGAGTGTCGCATGATCATGTCCCTGCAGAGCCAAATGGACTGTATGCTGGCCACTTGCTTGAAAATATCGTAGAGCTATGCTTCAGATACATTAGCTTCAAGGTCCCCCATGTATAGTGAAGCCGACGATTGAAACTGAGTGCCTTGAATGGTGATGTTGTTGGAAACAACATTTAAATTACTGTTTGCTGGAGACATTACTATTGTTCAAAGAAACAACAACAATGGTTGGGGTGGCAACGAGATGCTGCAACTACAGTGTGGTGGGTGCCTGGAATTGAACCTGCTACATTTCGGGCTCGCCTTCCCTCTAAAATTCAGGGGCTTTGAGAGCAGAGTAGTGACAGTAGTAACAAGATGCTTCAGTTCAGACATAAGCATCATGGTTAAATATAATTGGATAGAGGAGGATGAAATTCAACCTCACTGATTCGCTAGATTGAACAATGTTTGCATATGAAAAACCCATAGAGAGAACGCCTTTGGCATAATTAATATTATTTTTGAATTAAAAATACTATATTCTATTCATATGAGTTATATCAAATTTGAAGCATATCTAGAATCTCACAAAGTTTTATGTATAAAGCTTATAATAATGCACATATCCCTTCCTGAAATAACTCTAAGAATTTGGATTTCATATTTCATTATATAATATGAAATATAATTGATATGTCATGGTTTTATTTCATTAATTATTTATAATTAATATTAACATACATTAAATTTTGCTATAAATATTGAGTTAATTTATATTTTTATTATCTTATAAATATTAATTTATATATTAAAATAAAATAACATTTTTAAGATTAATATAAATTTATATTTTATAGAATATATTAATTTCATTTTAGTAATTTTTTTAAAAATACCACAACCAATAAATATCTCAAAGTGCATTACATATGTTGAACAAGTCGAACAATATATTGATCAACATCATCACTATAACATAATTATCTCTCACATGTATATGATTAAATTAGTAAATTATTATTTTGAATTTTGTAATAAATGCATCAATTCTCTTTGAAATCAATTTAATACCCATTGAGAGCAATTATTATTCACTAAATCCAATCCAACTAAAATTTACATAATCTAATACCTATAATTCAACAAAATTAGTTAAGTAATACAATGATTTAAATATCGTAAAGGTTTAGAACTATTGTTTATAGAAAAAAAAGTTGCTTTTCCTTCTCTATATGAAGCATCTCTTTCGCATTTACTTACTACATAGGTGCTTGATGCGTTTGGTTCAAATGTGAAAGTTGGTTCATACATTTCAAAGTTCAATAATTAAACTAAGTGACAAGAAACGCTAGCTATGCAGCCTTGTTTGGTATTATATTAAGTACAAATATAAGGGGGGAGGAAAACATAATGCAACACATAGCCTGCAATATTTTAAATTTAATGTAGGATGAATAAATGAAAGTTGAATAATTCAACATGAAATACTGAAATTATATAAACTAAATGAAATGATTGATAAAAATGGATATGTATTAATTTGTAATATATATTGAGACATTTCAAATTGTTAAGTTTAAAATATTAAATAAATTATATTTTATTTAAATTTTTTTAATCTTAACAATTTTGAAATGTCTCAATATCTATTTACAAATTATAAGTTATATATATATATATATATATTATATATATATATATATATATATATATATATATATAGTAAGCAACAATAAGCAATAAGAGTTTATTGTTATAAACAAAAATCGAATGGAAACTAAATTTGATACCTCTAGAAATGATGTTTTTTCATTAAATTGGAAAGCAAAAAGGAAATAACCACCTTTGACATAAATCTTAATCCTCTATCCTTGACTACAACTAAAACTATTCTTGTGGAGTTTATATAACTACTACCCACCTAATAATTATTGATAATTAAATTAAAATTATGGAAGTCCTATTATGAAATAGACACAACTAAAAATGTAGTAAAAAAATACATTATGAACTACAAAATTATGGAAGTCCTATTCTAGAAAGGACAAAAAAACAAAGGGGCTATGACTCCACGAAAAGGAAACGAAAGAGGATTTAGGCAGCTCAAAGGGACTAAAGAAAGAAATATTGTTATAGATAGGCCTACGTTCTTAATTTTGCTTAATTGTTATTTCGTAATCCTCATATTAATTGAATGGGATTAATTGTAAGAGTGGAAAAAAATATACTTCCGTGAAGATATGTGATTTCTCACTCAAATGCAATTTTACTCTATGCCTTTTTTGGCCATGTAGGGGATAAAGGGTGTTTAAATGTTTTTGGGGGCAACTCAAATGATCAAATATTTCAAACTATCAAAAAATTTTGGACTAAAGTGGGTTGGAGTGATTGTTCTATCTGAACTACCACTCTTGTTTAGATCATTGGTGTGTTTGAATGACCATTTGGTGGGGAATTAAAATTATCAATCGTTTGGAGTGTTCAAATTTCCATTTGGTTGGGAAATTTAGGAAAGCTCAAATTACCATTCTATTAGGAAATTTGAGAGAGTTACTTCCCAATCTAGAACAATCATAGACACGTCTATTGAGTTGAAAAAAAAACCACAATTAAGAAACAACTACTTCATAGAACCAAACTTCCAAATTAGAAGTCTAAATTAGGTATGGGTGTAACCATTGGAAAGGGAAATTTTAAGGATAAAATTTTCCTTGAAGTTTAGAAACCTCGACGAATAATGTTTAGATATTTGTTTGTAAAAAAAAAACAAATTTGTAAGGAATTTATACATTTTTTATAAGGTTTTGGTGGTTTTCAGGTAAAATAATTTTATCCTATATAATTTGGAAATCTTTTTAGAAAAAAATGGAATCTAATGAATCTTTTTTTGGGGAAAAACATGGAAAATTAGCCCATGGGAGAAATGTAACCTCTTAAATTTTCCCTAATCCAAAGGGGAATAACTTGGATAGCTTCAATTTTGGAGAGGTGCTTTAGAATTCCTAGAAACTCGAGAATAAAGAAGTTAATATACTTGATTTGATCAAATTGATGATATACATAATTACGAATATTTGAAAGAAACTGCTACAAACCTAGAATTGGGATGTATTTAATAATTTTATTACTATCCATACTTATAGAGAATTTGAAGAATATTATTGAAGAAGAAACATGGAAAATGGACAAGGGCCTTACATCTATGAAAAAGAAGTTAGAGACCTAAATTTAGAAGTAGAAGAAATAGAGTTGAACATGCAAGCAGAGAGAATGGAGGTGTTAGAGTTTGTAGACACTATAAGGAGCTTGAATATGGAATTGTAGAGTTGTAGAGATGATAGTGAGAGTTTGTTGAAATCTTAGGAGAAGGAAAAATAGTTGCACACTCATCTGCTTCGTAGCTTAAGTCATTTGCAAAAGTAGATGATGAAGTTCAAGGTATAACAACGAAGGCAAAATCTGCTCAGGAGGAGAAAACCATAGAACATTTAGGCACTTAAGAAGTGCTACCAAAACTCTCAAAACATCATTATTGACTCACATGTTCAACAAGGAAGCCATATTCATTCTAAAAATCATAGAGCAAGCCAAAAGTGTCCTTGTATAGACGTTAAAGGAGAAGATACGAGAAAAAGCATTTGCAGGGAAGGATTAAAAAAATGAAACCATTAACCTTTGATGGAGAAAATGAGACTGGGGGGAGGCCAAAGCATGGTTGTTGGGAATAATAAAAGGACTTTTAGTTGCACAATTATTCAATCAATCTAGAAGCCAAAATTACGAAATACAACTTACAGGGAAAAAACTTTTATTTGGTGGGACTAGCTAGAGCAAGTTAAGGAAATCAATGAGAGGAGGATTTCGTGGTAGTAGTTCAAGAATTTTCCTAATAACAATAACTTTATAAGCACTACTATGGCAAGAAGATATAGGAATTATTATACCTGTCGCTAGGCTGGTATATTACAATGGGTAAGCGGTTTCCTATCTCTTAATTTAGTCAAACATTTCATATATTTTCCAATTTTCTAAAGTTTAACTCCAGGAAATCATTTTTGTATTTTATAGTAATTATTTTATTCAAAGGTATTTGTAATGTGATTCGCTCCCTATTTTTACATATTATTGGCCATTGCATGGGGAATTAGGTCATATTGCAGTTAATGATAGAAAGAGTACATAAGTAACATCACCATTGGTGGGCATGTTATTGGTCATTGCTAGGGAGTTGTATACAAGATGGTTAGAGAGCGTTGCAGAGCAAATATTTATCACAAATTTGTCAAAAGGATTTATCCATATCCTATTCCCGATCTCAACGCACATGAACATGATTCATTTGCAACAATGTATTGAAAGTCACTAGTGCACGTTTGTCTAGCCGTTTGATCATCTAAAACCTGTAATTTAATTCTTATTTTAAAGAAGCAAATAAGCCCCATAAATAAACCTCGAAAGTATTATTGCATACAAATTCAAGTGGGGAAAGAACGTATATGTAAATTTATTTTTATTTATTAAAGGTCTTTTAAACACTCTGTAAACAATCCTTTTTAAAATTACTTTTACTTAATTATTATTATTATTATTTTTTTTTTTTTTTTTTTTTTTTTATTATATTAAATATCGACTCAAGAATAATTATTAAAATTTATTTTTAAGTAATAATTTCAAATTATTAAATTAGAAATTTTTAAAAATTTAAAAGTAGATTTTTTTAAAATAATTAATATTTTACATAGTTTTTAATAACTTAATAAAAAAGAAAAGCTATAATTCATTTTTTAATCACTTAAAATATATAAAATTAATAAATAAGGTCAATTTCAAATTATAAACCAAATTTTATTAATATATAATAATAATATATATGTATTAAATATACAATTATGAACTAATTTACTTTAAACCAAAATAGTTTTCTATAAATAATTTAAAATATATATTAAAATTAATAAATAATACGAATTTCAAATTAAACCATTTTTTTTCTTTATAAAAAAATAAATTAAGTGTTACCAAATAATTGACTTTACAATTTTTTTTGAGTAAAAAAGTTTTTTATTTTTAATATTAAAATGAATATAGATTATTTATTTTTATAAAATATTTTGATTGGAAAACAAATATTCACTAACATAATTATATTTTTTTCCCTATTAAAGACTATTACCTTAATATTTAATTTATTTCTAGGTAAATTTATGAGTTGTGCATATAAGACATTTCCCAAATATAAGGCCAAATCAATATAAGGTTTTATGGCTTTGTCTTTGGTTAGCATATTTAAATTAAGTAGCAGGGACTAGCTACACTTGTTTGAACTCAAGTTGGGAAATATGGCCATGGAAGAATATGAGATTTTTTTTTTGAAGTTGTTGAGGTACCTTAGCTATATTAAATATGAGAAAGCAAAGATATAGAGGTTCCTCAGTGGATTTCTTGCATTCTACAAAGATAAAATTCAATTTGATAAATGTGAGACTCTTGAAGAGATAATTAGTAAGGTCAAGTATTTGTATGACCAACATCAAAGGTAGAGAAAATTTTTAAATGTCTTGGAGAGATAAGGAAAAGAACAAGTAAGATACAAGGAAGAAGGGTTTAAACCTCCTTTCTTCATGGATACTCCTAATACATATTAACAAATATAGTTGACTCAAAGTTTATCTCAGATGGAAAACCCCTTGGAGAAAAATGCAAGGCAACCAATCAAAGGTTTGGGATGTGAAGGAGACCATTTTTATAAACATTGCCCTTAAACAAAGGAAAAATGAGGAATGTGCACCATATATAGGAGGAAACTCTCGTGAAGGATGTGGGATGAAATATTCCAAGAAGATATTCAACCTTAGAATATTAATAGGCATATCATTAATCACATCACTAATCAACCTATTGCAATTTTAAACGATTTAAGAGAAAGTCATACTTACATTTCCCTTAAGTTGGTAGAAAGATTTCATGTGGAGAGAAGTAAGCACGAGAAATTGTAGTTGGTTCAATAAAAGATTTGGATTAAAAGGAAAATTAATAAGATTTTGATAATGTCTTTCAGATTAGTCACATCATGTGACACACTCGGTTCTAAAGTAATTTTTTGTCGTTTTACTGTTATGGACAAAGTAAATTGTTAAATAATGAGTTATTGTGTTGGTTGGGTTAGTAACTAGTAACTTTGATAAAGTAATAAATACAATAAACCATGTTTCTAAGAGAGTCTAGGAATTCACAGATGAACCTTAGTAACTCTCTTTTCCCCGGACAATTATTAGTTAAGGCAGTTATTTCCTTGTATCTTTTTTTCCAAGAAAAGGAAAAAGGATGGGAAAGGAAAGGG
>APFE031458573.1:121715-151211 GCA_000404065.3 Pinus taeda | reverse complement strand
TAACACTTCCTTCCATACAACAACAAAAATGACCCCATTTATGGCACTTTATGGGTTTCAGCCACCATCCATCACATCATATTTAAGAGAAAATTCTAAGGTTCAAGCAGTGGAACATCACATCGAACATCAACAACAAGTCCTCCAACTCTTAACGGATACCCTCGTGTTGGCACAAGATAGAATGAAACAACAGGCAGATGAAAATTGCAGTGAAAGAAGTTTTGGTAGGTGATTGGGTATTCCTATGGCTACAACCATATAACAAATGTCCCTCAAGCAAGCTAGGAAGGATAATAAATTATCACCAAAGTATTATGGTCTGTACAAGGTGTTGCAAAAGATTGGTACTATGGCATACAAATTGGAGCTTCCTGCAGATTCTCGAGTGCACCCAGTTTTCCATGTTTCATGTTTAAAGAAGGTTATAGGCGACAAGCTCCCAATTCAAACAATATTGCCAGAACTTGATGAGGAAGGAAAATTTAAACCAGAAGCAGTCATAGAGACAAGAACTTGACAACTATGAAATCGATCAATTTTGGAGTATCTCATTAAGTGGAAGAACTTATCTGTTGAATATTCCACATAGGAGGATGAGAATTTTATACAGAAGCATCTAGAACCACTTAAACATTGAGGACAACACTTTTTTGAAGGAAAGGGGCATGTTAGGTCCCTATAATACTAGTGATTCCCCCATTGCTATTGTTGTTGTATCCCTTATTATTATTGTTGTGCCCCTATTGTCCCCATATTATTACTATTGTGCCCCATAGAATCCCTCTATTGTTATTTTTGTGGCTTTATATTATTATTGTTAGGTTAGCTTGGGTATATTGTGACCCCTTAGACTCCTATATATAGAAAGGAGGTTTTGTCATTTGGATCATCCAAGAATTGTTCATTTGTGTAATGTAAAGGGGGTTTCCCCCTCGAAGAGGCTTATTTCTAAGCCATTCACCTATATTTTCTATCCTTTTGTGAGCTGGTTTCATAACAAATTTGAACACTATTTCCAAGAATAAACATGTTTTCGAAAAGCTCTATAAGATTATTTCCCATGTTCACTGTGATAGTCAGTTGGCTGTGGCTATCAACCAAATCAACGTGGAGAAACCACACCTTTGTAGGAGAGTTAGGACTTTCAGTTTGTGTTGGCCCATAAATAACCAATATATCGCCTTCAAAAGTTTTTGCATGTGCTCCTGAGCATATTTTAATGATTGACGAGGATACTGCTTCCATTATTTTTATCTGCTTATATGAAAAATCAAAACAACATGCTTCAAAAAACACTGAGATTGATTTAATGCAAATATGTCATTTGACTATACAAACATTTAGTGCAACACAAACCTAACCTTTTTGGATTCTCATTTTCCACCATTTGTTCTTCCAATATTTGTTTGCTAGAGCTATATGTTTCCATGATATTGTTTCAAATCACTGAACCAATCGTTGCCAGAAAACGAAAATGCAAGGTATCAAGTAAGTGATAGTTGTACAAGGAACATTTAAAACAATTTATGCTCTACAATAATAAATTATATACACATGAATTCTGTTTTATAGTACTAATAGCCATTGGTTCATGGCTATGTAGTAAATGTGCATAAGTCACAATAAAGAAAATGTTTTATAGATTTCATTGGAAAATATACATGTAATTCACTTCTGGAAATGTGTTATTAAGAATTACCATGGGCATTTTTTTTTTGCTTTTACTTTTTATCAAAAGCAGTCACACAAGAAATAATGAAATATGAACTACAATCTAAAGCAAATAATATTATTCAGTAGATGCAACAAACCTCAACAAAGTGGAAACCAAAATGCATAGATTTCATACCAAGCATTGCATTAAAGTTTATAGTTATAGAAGAGAAATAAAATAAATTTATGTTCATAGTTTAAAGACTCGCTGGAATTTGATATTTGCATGTTTTCATTGTTTTCTTATTTTTGTTGTGCATAATTTCTTTGTTTTTCGATATTTCAAATCAAGGCATATGCCAAAGGTGCATATTTGCAAATGTGACAAATATTGTGACAACTCAACAATGAAATTCTAGAGTACAATCATTGGAAAAATGACTCAAGATGACAACAAAAATATGGTGAGAGAAATTGTATGATGATATGTCCAATAAGCATAAAATACATGCAAAGAAACAACAGTAGTTGAAAAAATATGGTGAGACAAATTGTATGATGATATGTCCAATAAGCATCAAAGACATGCAAAAAAACAATAGTAGCTGAAAAGTTTGTCCAAAAGTGATCTAGCATTGAGCTATAGTCAATTGTCATTTTTTTGTATCAAGATTGAAGTCATTATTTTGAATAAATGAAAGTTTTTTTTTCTTGGGCTAGTTTGCAACATGTCCATATTGAAATCACCAACAAGCACAATTGGCTAGTTGTTGCATGTGTGCTTTAAAATGAGTTTGATGAAACTAATTATCTAGTAAATTTTTGCATTTGGTGTAATATATAGATTTGCAACTATATTGAGTTTTTTTTTCAACATGGAATGTTGGAAATGTTGATTCAAATCCATCTTTTGTATAAGTGATATGATTCTCAATGACAATATTTTTTATATTGTATGTGAGAATTCCATGTAAATGGTATAAATGTAAGTTGTCATATTTGCTACACAATAATAGATTTGATGGGGATGATTTTGCTTTGTTTTTTGGAAACAAAAAATGTCAACGCTCATTTGATCATACTTAGCAATGATATCTTTAAAATGAAAGGACACATTATGAGCGTTCAATGAACATATTGTCAAATCGTCAAGTGTTTTATTTTGATATATGCTATTTTCAAGCACATACAAAGCATTATGTCTAAGTCTATTTAGTTCAATAACAACTTTGTCATTAAGAGAAAAGTTACCATGTTCCAGTTTGTTTAATAAATACAATAATTAATATCTTTGACACGAAAAAGTGTAGTATAAACAAGTCCATGTTGCCTAACTCCTTTTGGGTCAAAAGCTAATTTGTCAACTGTTAACCCTTGTGATCAATGTACAGTTTATGCACATGCTAGTTGAACAAGAAAATTTTCTCTTGTAAAACCAATTTTGTTGTTTGATTCATTATTCCTATAAACTCTAGTAACAAGTGTCCGTGCAAAAATTATCCATCTTTGTATAGATACGCCATTTTTCCCATTGAATAGTGCCAACAACTGGATCAACAAATTCGATTCAAATTGCACCATTTTCAACTGTTGTCAATGCTCTAACAATTCCTTTAGCACCATTGACCAAGTTATCACGAATATTGTAATTTCCGCCAATTAGTTCAACAAGTATATTTTCTTTCAACACAGTAGTAGATGGAAATTGCACTGTCATATGTTTATTGCGATTTATATTTGTTGAGCCAATTGTTCTATCATATGCATTTAGTATAATTGCTTCTTTTTTGATGAGATACAACATTCTTTCATTATGCTCATTTACATTCTTGTTTAAATAAAATGGGTATGGAAATGTTGGATCATTTGGTCTTGATCTATAACAATGCTTATTCAAGAATGCAAGATCAACACTAGTATGTGAACATGTCTTGATTTTGTTTAAGATCGATACAAAACTTCTATTGTCTTGTTGCACTACATGTTTTAATTCATAAGTTTTCACATTTTCTTTCCAAAAATTGTAAGGAGCATTGGTTTATTTAAGATGTGGTTATTCAAATATCCAACAATCACGTACGAGTTGTAATTGACATAGCATACTGCAAAATATTATGTCAAGGCTTCCAAATAGGCAAGATGGAGTATGGATAATTTCGTTGGGTCGCTTGTCAATGCTATAAAACAATCGAGACCCAATTAATGAAGACTCATTTATCAATGGAAATTTAAGTTGTTCATATTCTTTGCTCAATACATCGAGTGTGTTAGAACCCAATAGCACCATGTGACATGGTGAAAGTGGAAAATGAAAAGATGAGTGGAATATAACACCATGTGAAATATATGCAACTTTGCCAACAAATACAATTAGTAGACCCTTTCTTATTTGAAATCATTTGATAACATCAGTAGGGAAACTTGATCAAAAGAACAATGTCAGGAGGTTCTATTCTTTAGAGAATTTCTCTTGAAAAATTTCTCGGGGACAAACGATTTCATAAGGTGCAATATGTTCGTATCAAGATCATGGATAAGGTGGGCCTTTGAAGGTACAAGGTGAGTCTAGTTCCTTCATTTTTGGACTATCACTCTAATGATCTTGTCTACTTCGATCAGAATGTTCTTTCCATACATAGTTAATTTATATTTGTTTTCTTTTGTATAGAGATATGTTGCACAAGTCATTTAATGAACACATTACTTTCTTGGGTCAAATATTTTGAGACAAATAGGCACTCTTATATTCCAAGTTTCTTTTTAGCATATCTTCCATAGTTCCATCAATTTCTCTAGATAATGCTCTTTGAATTCCATCTAGATTAGAAGGAACATATATGTTTGTTCTTGTTAATCCAATTTGTGATGTTTTGTAGCCAAGTTGTCTTATTTGTGCAAAATTCATCTTTGGTGCCACTAACCTCTCTTCCAAATATGTCATTTGTGCAACAGACAACATTTTTTTTTGGTGTTTCATTTCGTCGAATATAAAGAGGCGATGCGAGTTTAGGGACATTTTTCATTAAGTATTGCATTCTTACAACATTTTCATAGTTGTTTGTTGAGTTTAATGGTTTTGAAATATGAAGGAAGCACTAGATAGAAAATAGTAGATAATATGTCTCTGTTAATTGATTGCATGTCCTTTCCAAAGGACAATATATAACAAATGAAAAATGAATATGTTGTCAGGAATCACGATTGTCGTTAGACCGAAACCCATAGGTTTTAGTCAACGATCACATCGCCAAAGATAAGGATCCATGAGAGGCAGTTAGCGCATGTCATGAAACACACGAGGAGTGTTGGTTTATCCAATATCTAACAATCTCCCCCCCAATGTGAGCCAAGTGTGTATCGAATTCATGACCTATGCTTTGATACCACTTGTTGGGAATTACAATTGTTGTTAGACCAAAACCTGCAGGTTTTAGTCAATGGTTGCATCGCTAAAGATAAGGATCCATGAGAGGGAGTGTTGGTTTATCCAATGTCCAACATATGTAGACATGTCTTGGATTGATTGAAAATATTCCACAATTGTTTTATTTGAATTTACATTTTGTTTTTGTGCTTCTTGTATTATAACACCTCCTGCTTGTATTGCATATTACAATTAATGTAAGTGAGTGTACCACTTACTATAGGCATTGGAAAAAGAAGTGGGAACTTCTTTGTTATTTTGTGTCTTCATTGAAAAAGGATCATTGTCCTCATTTGATAATTTGGAATCTTTTGAGGCTACAACAATTTTTTTTTTTTTTGATACTATGTTATCAATTGACAAATGTTTCAATTGAGTAGACCATCTAATAAACCTAGATTCTTTGCTAACAAGATATCTACAAGGTACACCTGAATTCAAATTGCAGTTATCTCTTTCCGAGAATCCTTTGAGCATGTGGGATGGATTGTCAATGTCACTAATATTCTTAACATTCTGAATTTCGAGAACTGCATAGAAATGTGCATATGTTGTAGATATTTGTATATGCATAAGGTACATGACTTTGGAGAATTTTTTTTATGAATAGAATCTCAAGGAAATATCTTTTGTTTCTATATTCAAGATATATATGTTAAGATCAAGGAGTTCACATAAACATTGTATTGCAAAACCTTTTCCCTCTATATGTCCATATGCATATGGCATTGATATATTTATAATATAAGCTTGCCAATCATTGATAAATTTCTCTTGTTCAATGTTTTCAGTACTCAGGTGTTGTTGTAAGTAATTTATAGCTTTATCATCATTGCAAATGAAACAATTGCAAAAAAAATTGTGTAAATGTCTTTCTGATATTAGATATATCGAACCATTGTGAAAATATGCAAATAGACTCAAACAAAGAGTCATCATAGCCATTTAAATTTTTGTCAATTGATCATGAACCCTTGTTCAAATAAGATTTTTTCAATTGGAAATGTGTCAAATTGTCCATGTGGAATTGGTATGGGCAAATTCATGGGCCAATCGTTCTACCTATAAAAGCTACACTATCTACTAGGTTATGTAGCATTTGTGGTTCAAAATGTCCACGTGCAGGATTTTGACTGTGTAGCAAAAAATTGTATTGATAGCCATAAATGTCAAAACAGAAACATAGATATGCTTGGCCATTTGTAAATAGCCAAACATTGTACATAAATGCCAACAACTTGAAGAACCATTTGATACAAAATTCATCCCCCCATAAGCTAATTGTAATTTGACCACAAATAAAAGAAGGTGTACATAATCCTTTTAGGTACATTGCAAAATAATTAACATGATGAAGGTCCTGAATGCATTCAGGGATCATTTATGTATGCAATGAATGCAAAACAACATCATGTCCATGAGATAAGCAATGTCAAAGATGGTTTACAATTTCATGTTGTATTTCAACGAAACTATAGCGAATGTGAAGAAAAACAACAAATGAGGTAAAAAAACATTCACCGTGATAATAGAAGAAATGCTCTAATCTATGTAGATTGAATTTCAATAACTTGCAATCAATTTGTTGCAATTTTGATTCTTTTCAACACAAAATTATTACTTATTTCCATAAAGTATATTGAGACAAATTGGCAATTGGACCAAATGTAACAATGATTTATAGCATTAAGAACACGGATTTAATTGAATGAATAATCAACACACATGGAACTATAATTTTTTTATACCTCATGTATTATCTACTCTACATTGTCTTTGTGATTATCTTCTCTCCCTGTTTTTTTGTTTTGCAATTCTACGAAAATGATTATGTAGCATTGTGATAAAAGAGTGGATGAAACTGCCATTAACAATCTTGAAGATTGCATTTTTTTTGCAATTGAAACATAATTTAAAACTATAGACATTTATGAAATTTAAAATAATATCAACAAAAGCATTATTACCATTTTAACAAATTTCAAAACACAGTGTTTAATTTCCAAAATTCCGTAAAGATTTTTTTAGAACAACAATACATTTGTCTCAAAATGTATAAATAAAATAGAATCCAGTTATTAGCTTGAAAAAAAAATTACAATATAGCTTTCTATAATAAAAAACTCTAATTTAAGATAGCAAATAAGAAACCATTGCTCTTTTTTTCTGAAGCTTACAGGTGCCTAACCAATTATGGTGTCCACACAATAGGGTTGTCCAACTTCCACGTACCTTGACTATCTGCCAATTTAGACAACCATTGGTGTAATTCACATGGAAAAGAACAGAAGAAAATTTCGTGTTTGTCTATATATAGATATCTATTTAACTACTCTTCCTTCGACATGCACGGATTCCAATTTTCCCGAGCTGCAAATTCGTATAGCTTCTGATTTATCCACTTCTCGATTCCCTTCTTAGTTGGAAACCATTTATTCAACATCACACATTTCTTAGACATATCTCGGTCCCAACAATGGAGCCATTCATTGGCTTGAGGTGGTCTGGACCTAGGTTCAGAGTTAGTTGTGCCAACCAACAAAACCATTCATTGCTGGCCCTTTTGGCAACAACCCGTGTAGCGTAGGCTGTAGTCTCACCAGAAGTAGTATTGGGGGATGAAAAAACCAGGTTTTTGCGTCCAGAGGTCTGTGTGATGGGTTTCTGTTACTTCTAGGGCATTATCCCGACCTTCGTGAACCCTAACCTTTGAAATGCGAAAATTAAGATAACTTATAGATAATAGCTTCTAACTCTCTGCTGATTACTTTAAACATTCATAACATCAAGTAATCTAACCAATCTACTACTTTCGCACATCAATTAATGTTTCTTAAGATAAATGCGGAAACAGAGCGAATACATAGAAAATATAGAAGTAAACATAAAGGCACAGATACACTGATATTGCTCCAAAATAGTCTTTATTATGATCAACCCTTCTGTTACAGACTCTTTCTTCCCTGCGCACACAACTGCAAGGGCTCGCGCACTCAGCTGCAGACTTACTAAGGTCTTCGTGCACACAGCTGCAGGAGCCTTCCCTTTCGCCTAAGTACATAAAACAAACATTTTTGCCTTAGATCACTTGCCCATACATAGATCTTCAATTATTGAGTTACTTCCTATGACTTGCTATGACTCCTTTATATAGCTTCTTTCATTAAAATACCATAGTTCATGAACCATGTGCGGGTCGCAAAACATTTTAACTACTAACGAACTAAGGGGCTTTGACCTTCCTAAAGCCCCTTTTGACTTTTACGACATTCGCACTCAACTTCTCAAAATGCGAAGACTTTACATAAATAAAGAAACTATTACAAAATTGACCCTAGGGGACCCTGTCCCAACAGCTGCTAATCGATTTTCTTCCAACCAGTAGTTCCACCAGATCTCACACATCATTTTGTTTAAGGCTTCTATTTCTTCCATCATTGCCTTATTCTAGAGTTTTCCATCCTTTGAATCCACTACCTCCCTGATAGTTCTAGGATCATCATCAGTAATAAATAAATAAAAAATTGAACTAAAATTAGATGGACTATACCTCTCTAACTTCCTTCTTCTTGAACTAGTCTTCTCAAAACCAGAGTGTGTGGTTCTTCCTTTTCTGATTCCTATTCTCTTGTAGAGTTTGATTCTTCCTCATTTAGTTCAAACTCTATCTTCTATCATTCATTTTCATTTAATATGAGTTCTTGTTTCATAACATCCTTCACCTCTCTAAGTACCACATCATGATAGTACAAAACCTTCCTTGTTTCGGGATTCCAAAGCTTGTAACCTTTTAAACCATATTTACACCAAATAAATATGAACCTTTCAGAGTTACTATTTGACTTGGTTCTTTTCTCGTGTGGAACATGTACATATGCATTGCAACCAAACACCTTGAGATGTGAAAGAGAGGGTTTTTTACCATTCCATACTTCATGTGCAGTCTTATCCTCCAACGTTGATGAAGGTGACCAGTTAAAAAAGTAACATGCCATATCCACTTCCTCTACCCACAACTCCTACCCTAATCCAATGCCACTAAGAATGCTTTTTTCATTTTCCATTAACGTCCTATTCATCCTTTCTATAACTCCATTTTACTAAGGCGTATATGGAGTAATATTATACGATGATATACCACACTTCTTTCAAAACACTTTGAATTTCTTCTTGCAAAAATCTCCACTATTATCTGTCATCAACACCTTGATCTTCTTCTCTGTCCAAATTTCCAACAAAGCCTTAAATTCTTTAAGCCTATCAAAGACTTCAAATTTCTTCCTAAGGAAATGTATCCATGTATTACTCAAGATGTCATCTATAAATGAGACATAGTACATAGACTTACCTAGTTATGGAGCCAAAACAGGTCCAAACACATCACTATGCACAAGCTCTAATATTAATTCTGCCCTTTTAACACCAGAGGGAAAACTCACCCGATTCTGCTTCCCATATACATAATGTTCACATAAATTAAAATTCATAGAGAAATTAGAGTTACATTCTACCATACCATTACCATGTAGTATCCAAAGGCCATTCTCTCCAATATGCCCTAGTATTTGATACCATGGCATAACCTTTTCACTAGAGGCTATGAGATTTTCTACTCTACTTTAGGAACGATATAACTGTTGCACCCATCAATAACAGTACGCCCCATAAGCTTCTATAGAGCTCCGATTTGAAATCCACTCATTAGTACCAGGGCTCTTTGAACCATCTTGCAAGTATATTTCTTGAACATTGTCTATACACCTATACCATCCATCTTGCTTACATAAACTATATTTCTTGCAAATGCAGGAATGAGAAGAACACCAAGAAGTGTTCTAATCCTTCCACTTATAAGATTTATATTGAATTTTCCTTGTCCTATAATTATGGTCTTCCTTTCACCATCATGTTTCACATATTCGAAAAACCACTCCCTATAGGGAATCATATGAAAGGATGCACCTGAGCCAATCAATCATGCGTCATGATCTATGTATGTACTTGAAGAAAAATCCAAGTACACATCCCTATCTTCATCGGAGGTGTTTTTTGCCTCTACAAAAGGAGCATCATCATATCCCTTTTCTTTATAAGGAGTCTCAGATCCTCGTACCACATATATACAATATATATCTTCTTATGACTCAAATGATTATATAAAGAAAGAGACCTCCAAATCTTGAATTTACATATAAAACACTTATATGATTGATGTAGCACATTCTCAACAAGAGATTTTTATTCAGGTCAACCAAGACGCATACTGACCTTGAACTTTGGTGAAGGGTTCTCTTTAAGGAAGGGTCCCACCTACTAGGTTGATTTATTATCATTAGGTCAAGATTTTTTTTATCTTGTTATTATTAGGGAAGAATTAGTAAATGATTGTTGCAATGACTTTCGGAAATTAATGAATATTGACAAGTGTCGACACCACCCAGTTAATAATTGTTGATAATTAAATAAAAATTTTGGAATATATATTCCAAAATAGCTATGCCTATTGGCATATATATTAATAATGACATTAAAATTATGGAAGCCCTATTCCAAAATAAACACATCTATTGAGTAATTATTAATATTAAGAAGAGTCTTTTCTGTATAAATCATATAGGAGAAAATTTTGCGACGTGTTTCGAACTAGCTAGTGTAGTTCATCATCAAGACTAGATGAAGATGTAGATCATGGCACATGCTTAAATAGAGGGTGATGTAGAGACCCGATGTAGAGACCAACTAGCTAGTGTGGTTCATCATCAGGACTAGATGAAGATGCAGATCATGACAAATGCTTAAATAGAGGGCGATGTAGAGACCCGATGTAGAGACGAACTAGCTAGTGTGGTTCATCATCAGGACTAGATGAAGATGCAGATCATGGCACATGCTTAAATAGAAGGCGATGTAGAGACCCGATGTAGAGAGGAAAATATCATATAACAGATATAATTTAGTTAGTTTTTAAAATTTTTAAATTTTAACAACTAAAGATGTATCATGTAGTAATTATTTTGATACCTATTATGGATATATACTTATAAGGATTTAAGTTAAAATAAATTTATAATTTAGTTAGTTTTGATGCTTATTATGAATTGATACCTAGTTGACCAACTATTTAACTTATATCGTCTCCCTCATAAATAGTAAAAAAAAGTAATATATAAGCTAAACATATATACATTTAAAATAATATGGAAAAATATTCTTAACCACAAAAATTTACTCCCACTTTGCCATGGATATTCCCACTCTGTAAATAGGTTTAATTTGTGTATACTACTATAAATATTCTAAGATATTTAGTAGAGATTAAATCTTTACCATCCACCTAATAATTATTGATAATTAAATTAAAATTCAAGAAACTCTATTCCAAAATAAACACACATATCCACAATTTATTGAAAATATTTTTTTTAAACTATAAACAAATATTTTAATGATAATATAAATTAAAGTAATAATACATTTTCAAAATAAATAAATACCATAATAATACATTTTAAGCGTCAATATATTTAGAGAATTACAGAATAAAAACTCATTTAATACAAATAAAAATTACATAAAAAAATACCCTACATATAATAATAATAATAGCTATTATTTATTTATACCGAATCAACATTAAAATTTTAATTTTGGTAACAAAATTATTATAAGTATAAATTCTAAAATTTCAAATACACATTCAATTTATTAGAAACAATAACACTAATTTAAATTAAAAAAACATTTTTTTTTTGTAAGCTATGGTGTTTCCACTTCTATTATTTACAATCGTATTAAAACTATACAAAAACTATGCCCTCAACCTGCCCCGAAGGGAAATCAGGTCTGTTGGGCATTCATAGTATCATAGTATCATAGTTTGAAAGTGTCTTACTATCAGATTCATATAGCATACCAACAACCAATAACGAGTTCTGAACTACATACTAGTTTCCTATAACAGGACTACATCCCATAATAAAACTGCTTTTCAGAATGGTTTTCTAAATTCTATCACAAAAATAAAAAAAGAAGCAACTTAGACATTCTAATCTACCCAGATTTCTTGTTTGCCTCCTTCCTCCCGCTTCGCCATAGCCAAATCCTTCAATAAGGCCCGGACTTCTTCGATTTTCTTGTTCTGGTTCAGCATCATTTGTTGCAGGTTGTTGATTTCCTTTGCCATAGCTGGCATTCCATGGGAGATCTCAACCATCTCGACAGCTACCTGCTCCATAGCTCTGGCTAGCAGGTGTTTCATTACCCAGTACATGTGAAGGGCCCATTTGTACAGGGTCAGGCGTCCACGCGTATTCCCCGGGTCTGGAAGCAATGTAATCCATTCTTCCATTTCAGGGTCCGAAGGTTCCTCCAGGACACTGAACTTCATTGCATCGATCATCCTCCTGATATCACTATCAGTCCCTTAGAAATATGCTTGCTCCGCATCCTTTGCTGCCTGTTCCATGGAGCGTTTGCCTCTCTTCTGTTGATTACCCGCCCGAGTCTCTGGTTCGCCTTGGGGTACCTGTCGCGGTCGACCATGCCCTCGGCTTCTCCTCCAGGTCCCTCACTTCACCGTTCTGCCTCTGCTACTCTGTCCAGTTTCGAATATGCCCCTTATCTGGCCTTTCCCTTTCCCATTCCCAGTCTTCGGTTCTTCTTCTTTGGCGCTGTTGTCTTCCACCTGAATCTGTTTCGGTTCTCCCCTGTTATTCCTTCTTCCTCCATCCTGCACATGCTGTTCTCTCCTTCCTCCTTCCGGCATGTTGCAAGTCTGGTAATGAAACCTGGGTCTCTCTTCTACCTGCCACCTTACCTTGCTCCTCGCCACCTTCTTTGGTCTCAAGATGTTTGTCAATCGTTTTGCTCTCCTTCTTAAATGACATTCGCCACCTAACCTCTGCTGTATCATGTATTCACCGCCGGTTCCTTCTCCATTGTTTCTCATTATGCCGCCTGCCCTTTGCCTTGAAATGCGGTCTTCCCTTCTTGACGTCGCATCCCTCTGCATGATGGTTTCCCACAGTGATGGCGCGTGCTGGTCTGGATGGCCCTTCCCCGATTCCTCTTGCCCGTACACCTCCACCCTGATCGGGGATTGATTATTTCCTCTGTCATGGACGTATGGCTTCATTATTGTCCTGATTGGTTATTCTGTTCAAGTTCTCCCATCTTGTTCTAGCTATCTTCTGTGTCCACATAGAGTCTACCTTTCCTTCCGATTCACTGCATCCCCAATTTGCTAGATAATTGGCAGGTTTATTTCCCTCTCTTCTTACATGATGGATAATCTTGTACTCTATATGCTTCATAGCTTCCTCAAGGTCCTGGATAAGACCAACTGTCCTCCAGTTTTTGGACACCTATTCCCATGACTTGCCTTGATTTAATTTCCTGATTGTCTCGATCACCAGATTTGGGTCCCCTTCTATTTCAAGTTTCATACAACTATTCCTAATAGCGATCCTGATCCCTTGATACACCGCCATGAATTCGGCTTCGTTGTTGCTCATTATACCTCCTCTATCTGCGTAGATCCACCTGGTCTGTCCTTGGCTATCTCTGAAGATCCCACCATATCCTGCCTGACCCGGGTTTCCCTTTGACGCTCTGTCAAAATTGAGCTTAATGAAACCTTCCTGGGGGCGTATGAATACTACCGGGCTTTGGATTTTTGTAACTTGAGTTTTTTGATTGTTAGGGAAAACCATCTCCGGTTGCAGGTTTAACTTTTTTAGGATGTGATTCTCCTCTTCCGAAGTTTTCCAATCTTCCTGTTCCCAAGATTCCGAAAGGATTGTTTCTCTTATTTGCATCTGGGTCCTTTTCCATAGGTCCTCTTGTTTGGATCTCTTACCTTGGAAAATTCTATGATTCCTTTCTTTTCATAGGTTCCATATATTGAAGCCTATTACCAGGTTCCAAGCTCTTCTGATAACTGGGCTCTGGAATTGTCCTCTCCCCCATTGGAAGAGAGTTTGGACTATATCCGTGGGGTTGTGGTTTGTTTTTCCAAAGAGGCATCTGGTTTCCTCCCATTGAGATTGAGCTACTATGCATTCATTCAAGACATGTTCCTGGTCTTCTCCATTTGGGTCGCACAAGCTACATTTTGAAGGTCTCTGGAAACCTCTTTTCTGAATTTTGTTCCATGTAAGGATTCGTTTTCTACCAACTAGCCAAGAAAAAAGGGTCACCTTTTGCCACCACCTATTCTTCCATAGATGTGACCAGTCTTGAGTTTGAACTTCCTATGTTTGCTTGATTTTTAGTGTATAGGCTTCCTTAACTGAGAAAGTTCCTTTTGTATTTTCGCCCCATCTGAGGATATCTGGTCCTTCTCTGTATTTAATCCTTCTTGAGTTCATTTCCTTTCTTATTCGGTCTTTCTTCTCCTCTGCAATGTTATTGCCCCACTCTTCGGGTCCTTTCCATTCTCGCCATATTTCGTTTTCTCTCCCTTCCTTCCAGTAGTCTTTAACTAGGATTAAGCCTTTAGCCTGGACTTCCCTGTGAATATTCTGTATCTCTTGAACTTCTATCAATTCTCCCACTGTTGCCAAGCCTCTTCCCAAAATTTTGCTTTACTTCCATTTCTGATTTCCAAAATGCATGTCTATTGATGATGTCTCTATTTTGAAAAGCTAGCTCCCATATCCCAGAACCTCTTGGCATTTCGTCCTTCCTCATGATCTCTTTGGCTGCTGGGGGCATGTTATATTTCAAGGTCCATATTTCCTTCCATAGATCCTTACCGCCTTTCAGCCATCTCCACCAGAGTTTCGCTGCCAGGACTTGATTTAAAGTATCTGGGTCGCTTATCCCTAGATTGCCCTCCTCTTTCGGTCTTGTTATCCTATTCCATGAGCAGAGGGCCCATTTCTTCTGTTGCTTTGTTTCTCCCCATAGGAATTTCATATATATTTCATTCATTTTATTACAGACACCTTCGGGACCGCCATCACCGATAAAGGATAAATAGGGATTGATTGTAGCGTGGATTTGAGAAGCACCAACCTGGCTGCAATATTCAGGGATCGAAAGGTCCAATTTTCTAATCTGGACTTTAATTTTTCTCTAATAGGTTGCCAATTTGCTACCTTGAGCGAACTTATGTCGAGCATGGTTCCTAAATATTTGGTAGGCAGCTCCCCCTTTCTAAAGCCCAGGATTCTGATCAGGTGATTTTTAACCATTTCTAGTGAGTTGAAAATGAAGGCACTTGATTTTTCTTTATTTATTTCGGTCCCAGAGGCATCCATGAATACCTCCAGGATTTCTTTAACCTTTTGAACTTCGCGCAGAGATACCTTGCAGAATATCATGATGTCGTCAACGAACTGCTGATGTGTAACTGGTATCCTGTTGCCCCATAGACGGAGCCCTTTGACTTTCCTTTCCCTTAGCTCCTTCTTGATATGCCTCCCCAACCTTCAGCAGCAATTATGAACAAGAAGGGAGACAGGGGATCTCCTTGTCGAAGGCCTCGCGTTGCATTGAAAGGTGCAGTTGGTGTACCATTAAGGAGGATGGAGAAGTTTGGAGTAGATACCATGCTTAGTGTCCATTTCACCCATCTATTGTAGAACCCAAAGGCTTGAAGAATGGCTTCTACATACTTCCAGCTTAATTTGTCATATGCCTTTGACAAGTCTAACTTTAACATCATACCTGGTTCCTTCTTTTGCCTCAGTGTGTGGATTACTTCTTGAGATACCACCAGATCATCTATAATCTGCCTCCCTTCCACGAAACCAGTCTGTTCTAGGGATATTGTACCGGTCATGATAGGTTTGAGTCTTGACCATTAAGGTGGCTATTATTTTATAGATCACAATGCAAAGGGCAATCGGCCTAAAGCCTTAAGCTAATTCAGAGTTCGCAGTTTTGGGAATGAGAGTAAGTAAAGTAGAGTTTAGTCCAGGCCATACCTTTTGATGCATGCACGCTTCTTCCACTACTGCTACAATATCTTCTCCTAAGAAATGACAGCAAGCTTGGTAAAATTCAGCAGTATACCCATCGGGACCTGGAGCTTTATTCCTTTTCAATCCCTTCACAGTTTCCTCCACTTCTTCTAGAGTTGCTTCCCTCATCAGAGCTAAATTTTGATCTCTAGTAACAGCTTGGGGATCTCCTTGCTGATCCTTGCTATGGCTTTCGTTCTACTTCTTTGGGGTTCAGTGAGTAAACTTCTAAAGCGTTTGACCAGATCTTGCTCCATTTCCTCGTGATGAGTTAAACATTGCCCTTCCTTGTTTTTGATCGAGAAGATCCCGTTCTTCTGTCTATGCTAGATCATAGCTTTGTGGAAGAATTTTGTATTTCTTTCGCCTTCCCTAAGCCACTGCACTCTAGATTTTTGTTTCCATAGGAGTTCCTCCTATTTCCTTCGTTCTTCTAATTGGCTTATAATCTGGCCTTCCTCTCTGTTCCTGTCCTCATTTCTGCCCTCCAGAATGTCTTTCTGCTGTAATTCCTCCATTTTCTGTTCTAGCCGCTGTTGTTCTTTGAAGATGTCCCCAAACTCCTCTTTATTTCATTTTTTAATTCATCCTTTTAGCTCTTTCAATTTAAGTTGGAAAGTGTCATCTTATTTCTTCCCCTTTGATTGCTCTTTGTCCACAATTCTTCTAATTTTGGGACAAACCTTTGGTCTCTTAGCCAGAAGCCCTCAAATCTGAATGGGCTTCTTTTAGGACTCTGTTTCAAATCGATTTCTAATTTTACCGGCCAGTGATCTGATCCTCCTACAGGTAATATTGTTGCTTCTATGAATATATCTTTCATTATGATTTGTTCAGAAATAAGAAATCTATCCAGTCTTGAAGCTACTTGCTTTACCTCTCCTCTGCGATTGTTCCAGGTATGAATGCCATTTATTGTATGGATGTCCACTAATCCCTGTTCTGCTATCAGATATCTGAATGCTTCCATATCCGAATCTAGCCTTCTCACCCCACCTCTCTTTTCGTCTAAAGTCTTTATCATGTTAAAGTCACCCCTATGATCCATGGCATCCCTGGAATAAGATTCCTCATTATATTTAGGTTTTGGAGGAATTCTTTTCTATCTGCTGGTATATGTGGACCATAGACCCCTGTTAAAACCGCGCGTTCCGATGATCCTATTAGCTTGAAGGTTCCTGAGAGGATTCACAGAAGGCTTATCCAATAATCAAATTGAATTTCCTCCGGGTTCCATAAAATTGCCAGCCCTCCTGCACTGCCAGATGCATCCTGTCCCATCAATTCATACCTCATGTTTCCCTTGCTTACTATTTCTTTCAGCCTTTCCGTGCTAATTTTTGTTTCTTGGATTATCATTATACTTGGCTTTTCCTTTTTCATTCTATCCTTTAGATATCTTTGTTTGCCTCTACTGTTGAGGCCTCTTATGTTCCAGGTTGTAATGATCATTTTAAGAATCTTGAAGGGGTTTGGAATACCTCTGACAGCGGTATGACCCTTCCCGAGTTTACCAACATCTCTCCCACCTCTTGAATTGTTTCACTCATTGATCTCCTGCCCCTCTTTCTTCCGCCTCTGCCAGAACTGCTCATTCCCACAATCTGCTTGCCCTGCACATCTATCGGTTCCAGATTGTTTGCTGTTGCTACCCCTACTTTTTCTTTGTATTTTTGGAACGTTTCTTTATACAATTGCTTCTGTTCTTCCGGGATAAATCTCTCATCGAGCATCCTCCACTCCTGCAACAACTTTCGCATTATACGTTCCTCTTCTCCTCTATCTTTTTGAGGGTCGATCTCCATCTGAGTTTGGTCTTTTGGTTGATCCTCTTTTTCCTCTGCCTCCCTCTGTTCTTTACTCTTTTGTTTGGGTGTTTGATTTGCTGTTTCTTCTTTGGAGCTTTCCACAGTGTCGCCCTCGCTCTCTACATTTCCCCCATTTCGATCTCCTCATCCTGGAGGATTTTGAATTTGTTTTGCGATTCCAGGTTGATAATTTCTTTTGGCATTTGTCTCTGTGGTTTGATTATCCCTTGTTTCTTTTTCTGCTGGACTTCTTTAAAGCCTTCATCCCCCTGCTCGGGGTTCCCTGTTGCTCGTTCTTCTTCTCTTTGGATCCTTACATCCTCTGTTTTACTTAATGGACATTGTCTGAAGAGATGTCCGTATTCGTGACACCTTCTGCAACGGAAAGGTATGTGCTCATAGTCCATTGGTTGTTGCCAGATCTCGTCGTGGTATTCTAGCTCGACGAAGTCTGGGAGAGGTTTTGTAATATTCATGTATGCGCATATTCTAGCATATGATGTGTACCTTCCTCTCTTTGTGGATTTTGCTACCTTCACAAAAGACCCTATTGCATTTCCTATACCTTCTAGAATATCTGGATCCCAAAACTCTGTTGGGAGCCCGAAAAGTCTTATCCAAACCGGGGATGCGAGCATTTTCTCCTTGTTCGGATTATAGTAGTCCACCCAATGCCTCATAAAAAGACCGGCATTGTTCATGAAATATGGTCCCCCATCAAAGATCCTTTCCTTGTCTTCTGTATTAGAGAAAATCACAGTGAAAAAACCCTTCGCTCCTAATTTCAACTCCACATGCCCCTTAGGTTTCCATCTCTGTTGAATCCATTTCATTAGGTCCTTTTTAGTAGGCCAGAACTCTACAAATTTACAGATTAATGCATAGTCTTTCATGTAACTCCTATATTCTTCCAGTTTATTGCTTGGTATGACAAACCTGGGTTTCTTCCATGCCCTTGGGAGACATTTACCTCGTAGGCCCGGTTGCCAATTAGCTCCGCTCGCTGGGTTTCCTTCATTGTTCATCCTCGTTTCATTCCGCATGCGCTCCTTGCTTGCCTCCCCTGTTGCCATGTTCTTGTAGGAGGGGAGAGATTCATTCCGCATGCGCTCCTTGCTTGCCTCCCCTATTGCCATGTTCTTGTAGGAGGGGATCTCTCCCCTCCCCCCATTCGTTTCCATCTAACCCTCAGCTCCCGTTCTCCCTCTCGATTCCTCTTGCAGCGTTTTGGGAAAACCTTATTTTTCCTCCCCAATAAGTCTTTACCACTTCGTTGTCGTCTGTGCTTCGAGGCTGTGATCGGAAAACCTAAAAAAAAATAAAAATTAAAAAATAATATATTATTAATAAATTTTTAGTTTTTTTTTCCTGATTTGTAGAATAATAATGTCTAAAAATAAAAAAATAATATTTATATAGTATATAAATAAAACAAAATTCTCAATAAAATACAAAATTAAAATTGTAAATATATAAATTATATAACTTTTTAAAAATTAAATAATATTTCAAAAAATATTTTCTCATTTAAATTAAAATAATTTGAAAATTAATAAAAAATACATTAAAAATAAAATATTTATAATATAATAAATATACAAAATGTGAAATATTTATGAATTATACATTGAATATAACATATTTCATTAATTTATGGAATATTCTAATACAGATTAATGGCGATATATGATATATTTTTGAGGTGTAGTTCATTTGGTTGGCATATGGTGTAGTTCTGGCTAGCTCAGGTTCAAACCTCATGGGAAGATTGAGGATGAAAGCTATTTTGGGGGAATAAAACTTCTAAAGAGACATCCCATTGTGAGTGACAATAAACATTTTTCCATTAAAAAAAAAAAAAAAAAAAAAAAAAAAAAAAAAAAAAAAAAAAAAAAAAAAACTATTTTTATTTTTAAATTTTCTAAAGAAAAATGAAATAAAAACACTCATTTTTTTTAGCATCATTTCAAAACATTAATATAATTCAAAGTTAGTTAAAAACATTAGAAAGTAACAAAAGGTATATGAAAAATTCACAATTATATTTGCCCCATACCCATAGGGTAAATGGTTAATTTAAAAACTTCACATAAAATACTTGGAATAAATATTAAATATTGCATTGCATGCACAATATAGAAGCGCAAATGACCATGATAATGATTAGCAATACGATAATGGTTATCAAACTAAAAATAAAATAAAATAAAAAAATCAAATATTTGTTTAGCCGTAAAAAACTTTAAAGGTATACTTTTAAAATATACATTTATAAAAGACTATTCTTTTTACTTTTTATTTGAAGATAGATATTTTTAATAGTTTGCATTGGTACTCATGTTCTCTATTATAATTAAAATTTCTTTGCCAAGAGATCTTTTGAAATCCAATGACTACTTCAAAAAAATTGATATTGAATATATTGAAAACATGTAGATAGAAATAATGTGACTATTCTTTTTATTTTTTATTTTTTATTTGAAAATAGGATTTTTTAATAGTTTTTATTAGTACTCATGTTTTCTCTTATAATTAAAATTTATTCTCCAAGAGATCTTTTGAAATCCACTAGCTACTTCAAAAATAATTGTTAATGAATATATTGAAAACATGTAGATAGACTAAATGTGACTATTCAAAAGAGTACCTACTGCAACACATCATAACCACACCTACCTTATCTCAACTTTGGGACATTTAAATGCACCTATGGTCAAGAAAATTGATGTTTCCACATTTGTTGGCCGTTTCTTCTATGGAATATTTGGTTCAGTGAAATGGTAAAAAAAGTGAAATGGGCAAGAATTGATGTTTCCACATTTGTTGGCCATTTTTTCCATGGAATATTTGGTTTAGTAAAATGGTAAAAATGTTGATGTTACCACATTCATTGGCCAGTTCTTTCGTGCCAAATTTGGTTGATAATTGAGTCTATATGATACAATCAAGAAGTTTAGAGATTCAACCCACAAATTAAAATCCACACAATTACTCTATGGAGGGAGGTAGAAGTTTTAAGGAAGGCACTTGCCAGGAAGTCCAACTCCCCAGGTATTTCAAACTTCTCTTCCCCTCAGTTGTCTCGTTCTCTTTTTCCTAGAAATTTATCTCCGTTGGCTGCCCCTTCTACATCCTACCTTCCTCGAAAATCTGAATCACCATCTGAAAAAGCTGCTGCTTTCCCCATTCTATCTTCCCCTACTGAACCTGTCCCTTGTCAGTGAATTCCTGTCCCTTCTCCTATCCCACATTCTCATTTCAATGTTCCATCTTTGTCCCATATCACATATATTCCCTCTTCCTCATCTTCCCCTGTCAGTGAATTCCTGCCCCTTCTCCTATCCCACATTCTCATTTCAATGTTCCATCTTCGTCCCATATCACATATATTCCCTCTTCCTCATCTTCCCCTGTCAGAGTTTCTCAATTATCAAAGGGGAAGGGACCCTGCATTTTTGTTACCCCCCCAAACTCCCCCATTTCATCTCCTATAAACTCTGTGGGAAGTGACTTAGACTTTCTCCTTAAAAATAAATCTCTTGATCTTCAACCACTCACCATCCATAAACTCATATTGCATTCTTCCCCTCACATAAGCCCAACCTCGGCTGGGAACATTACTTTTAGAAGAAAGCACAATAAAGCAACCAGGCACTTCCAGGGGAGGAAGAATTATGATCCGAATTTAAGTCTGGATAGTTCCCTTATTGACGTTCCCATAATTGATCTCTCTTTCAATGGGCCCCTTAGAGCAAGTCAGCCTAATGACCATGCATCATGACTCATATAATATCCATGAATATCAAGGGTCTAGGGGTGGGCCCCAAATTTTTAGCCCTAAAGGATTTGTTCATATCTTCTCATGCCAATCTACTCCTAATTCAAGAGACAATGCATGGATGCTCTGATACTATATCATACTTCAGGAGAATGTTTCCTTCCTGGCATATTGTTGCCACAGAGTCAAATGGTCTTTCGGGAGGACTAGCTGTCTTATGGGATCCTGTATGGATATCTGCAAAAGCCTTTAGATGTTTTGCTGGTATCCTTCTAAGTGCAAATTTTCGTGGTTCCCCTGGAACCATTCACATCCTAAATGTTTATGCCTATAAGGAGCGTCTATCCTTCTGGAACTGTTTCCTTTCAACAGAAATTATGGAGATGGACTCACTGCTAATAGCTGGTGGCTTGAATTGTACCCTCAACAGTGATGAAGTTTGGGGGAGTGGCAGGAAGATTGACCCTTTGGCTGGACTTATCAAAGATGTTATTCTCCATCATAACTTTGTTGATGTTTTCCCTCCAAAAATCGATCCTACTTGGGATAATGGGAGATCTGACTCTTCTTATCTAGCTAAAAGAATAGATCGTTTTTTGCTTCATGATAAGCTGCTAGATCGCCTAGGCTTGCGAATTTTGAATACTATAAATTGCTTTATCTCTGATCACAGACCAAGTTCTCTAAAGTGGAAAAAGCATGGTATCAGGAAGAGTCTTCCCTTTAAATTCAATAGAGTCTGGCTGGAGGACTCAGATTTCAATGACCTTGTTCAAAAATCCTGGTTACACCACTCTCATTTGGACTCCTCTTCTCCTTCTCAGACACTACTAGATAATCTAGCTTCTCTCAAGACCACAGTCAAAGCTTGGCAATCCAACAAGATAAAATCCAACAGGAGAGATCTGAAAGGCATTCAAAAGGAATTGGATGAAATTGCTTGCAAAATGTCTAAGAATTGCCTTCCCTTAAAACTTCGCTACTGTATAAAGGAGTTGGAATCCAAGAAACATAGTCTATTTGGCATAGAAGAAGCGTCATGGAGATTAAAAAGCAGAGGCATATGGTTAAAGGAAGGAGGGAGGAATACAAAATTATTTCACATATATGCAAATAAAAGGAGAGAAATTAATACAATATGGGAGATAAAAGACGAGGATGGTAATCTGGTACATTCTTAAGAAGATATTTCAAATGCGGCTGTGAACTATTTCAAAAAATCATACAGCAATAATGAATCCAGCATGGCTGAAGACATTTTCTGGGGTATTGACCCTTTACTTACCATGTTTGATAAAGAACAAAATAATTACCTCTATCAGCCCAACACAGAGGAGGAATTACTATTGGTAATGAAATATTTTAAAAAGGACAAAAGCCCAGGACCAGATGGATGGATGATAGAGTTCTTCATTCACTTTTTTGATGTTATCAAGAAGGACTTACTAGATATGGTGGAAGAATCAAGAAGGTTGGGCAAATTCCACTAGCACATTACTTCAACATATATTGCTCTCATTCCAAAAAAGGAAAAAACCTCCTCTTTTTCGGATTTCAGACCTATATCTCTATGCAATGTAATTTATAAGATTGTCTCCAAGATCATTGCTGGTACAATCCGAGGTACCCTGTCTAAATTCATCTCTCAGGAACAAGATGGGTTCCTCCAAGACAGGAATATCTATGATGCGGTGGCGAACACTCAGGAAAGTCTGCATTCCTTACATATAAAGAAGCTTGATGCTGCAATTCTGCAAATTGATCTCATGAAGGCTTATGATTGTCTTTATTGGGGTTTTCTAAGATGTCTACTCGCCAAAATCGGCCTTAATAATCATGTATCAAATTGGATAATGGCATGTGTTGAAAATGTAAATTTTGCTATCCTAATCAATGGATACCCATCTGCTTTCTTCTCTGCGGCAAGAGGACTAAGACAGGGGTGCTCCCTATCCCTTCTCCTATTCATTCTAGCAATGGATTACCTAAGCCTGCATTTAAAAATAGCTATAAAGGAGGGGCATAGCCGTCCCATGATGATCTGCAGAAGAAATTACATTTCTCACAACCTTTTTGTGGACGACATACTGATCTTTGGAATGCTATTTCGTATCGCCTGGAGCTGTATTTATAACATACTGAATAATTTCCAAAAAGCTACAGGCCTTCAAGTAAATGAAAGTAAGTCCACCTTCTATCATGGGGAATGTGAAAAGGGTATTATTGAGTACTTGATTGATCTGTATAAAATTGAAGCGAGACACATTAAGGAAGGCATGAAATATCTTGGATACCACTTAAAGCCTTCCTGCTATTCAAAAATAGATTAGCAATGGATCTCTGATCGCTACTACAAAAGGATAGCAGGTTGGGAAAATAAGTGCCTATCGATGGAGGGCAGGGCGGTACTAGCAAAATTGGTGCTAGCACAATTAACTATGTATTGGGCCCATCTGTTTTACATCCCGATAAACATTATTTCTTTATTGAACAAATTTCGTTTGGGGTGGAAGCATAGAAAAAAGGAAATATCATCTGACAAAAATTTCAAGTATTACACTCCCAAAAGAACTATGAGGATGGGGAATCATGGACCTTCGGAAATTTGGGATGGCCCTGTTATGCAAATCACTTTGGAGGAGTATTTTCGAGGATAGCCTATGGAGCAGAACCATAAGGAACAAGTACATGGGCAATAAGGATTTATCATACCGGTACAAGGAAGGTACTATAGGGTCCCCATATGGCTCTACAATTTGGAAGGTTTCCGTAAAATAGAACTTTTTTTTCTCCAAAACGTCTCATGAAGCTTACAAAATGGGAATAATGTGTATATAGGGTATGATCCTATATTGGGAGTAGAGGATGACTCTATTATTCCACCACAAATAAAAACGACTTTCCAAAGTTCGGGAATTTTCTATGGAGTCAAGTCATTGCAGGTTGGCAGGGACCTTCTCCTATTTGGAAAGAAGCCCAAAAGTTGGGACTAAAAGGATCACTAGCTCACCAATGGTATGTTGGGTGTGCAGTTTTATTATCTTTTGTATTCAAAGGTTTCAGTCGAATGTATACCCTAGGAAGATTGTACACCCTTCCATGCGGGGGGGGGTGCGGGGGCAGCGCCCCTGAGCTAAAAATAGATGTAAAATTGCCTTGTAAAAGTATAGTAATTTCTAGTCAATCTGGGCCATTCATTAAGTGGATGATCTCACGGTAGAAGTTATGTTTAATTTAGGGATTTCTACCCTAGAAGGCAACCCCTCACTATATATGAGGGAATTGTATTACGTCTATATAGATCTGTATTCTGAGTGAGGAAGAGAGAGGAGATTGAGAGAGAAGAGGGAGTTACAGTGGATCTACTGTAGGTTGTATCTCTTCAGTTTGCTGGATAATATGATAAAAGAAGGATTGCCTGTTTCTCTGTGGACGTAGCCCAAACTGGGTAAACCACGTATATCTGTGTCTCTCTTGTTTTATGCATTTTCTGTGTTTATATTTTTGCAACATTTTATGTGTTCCATTACTCTGTAATATATAATTTTCTAACATGGCATAGGATACTGATGATCATGAGGAATATCAATTTCTGCCACACTAAACCTTGTGATTTTCTCACCTGGAAAGGGAAAAGGGAAAAGAATAACGTAAGTGTAAAACATATCTATTCATATTTGACCAGAAGCCATCTTCCTCTATCAGATTTTTTATTCCCTTCTTCACTATGGAAATCAAGTTCCCAAAGCAAACTTATTATTTTTTCCTGGCTTGTCTATCATAACAAAAATCTCACATGGGAAAACCTGTAGAAGAGGAATTGGACGGGCCCGACGATATGCCTAATTTTTAAAGATGGGGGGGGGGATAACTATCACATGTTCCTTAATTGCAGCCTCACTCTTGAGATATGGAGGAACCTATCATCCTATTTTGGTTTCACCTTTATATCACATCCTTCTATAAAAGAGGCACTTTAATGGTTGAGTTTTCAGAAAAGATCATGGAGATCCATACCACAATTGGTTTATTGGACAATATGGAAATGGAGAAACAAATATTTGCTTCAAAATAGACAGGAAGATTTTCATTTAGGCTTTTAATAGATCATATCTTTGTATAATTATATACCACAAAAAGCCATACAAAACAAAAAAGGAGATAAAATCGGGAAAGATAGTTTTAACCAGATGAGTTTCCCCACAACCTTTTTTGATAGAGCAGTGCAAAATAGGATTTGTGCTTGCAGTGTTTTCATTGCTATAAACGAGGAACAAAATTTTTCTATTCATTGGAACGGTGGGAAGGGTACAAACAACAAAGCTGAAGCGATGGCACTTTCGGGCCTCCTTCATCTTAGCATTTTCCTGAGCATTTCGATCCTTCAGATCTATGGGGACTCAAAAATCATAATTGATCATGTCACTGGCAAACATTCAATAAAAAACATTTTGCTAGCAGGGTGGATGGATAGAATTGATTTCTTCTGGAAAAGGAAAAAGGAATGGTCTATTCAACATGTCGATAGATCACTGAATACTCAAGCAGACAAGCTATCAAAGAAAGGGCTTCTAATTCAACCAGGTAAATGGAAAATGGATATTTACTTGACAGACACTACTTACCAGATTGAGGATTTCTTCCTCCCTAGAACATAACCTATTTTTTTTCTCACTTGAAAGGCTTAGTCTCACGGAAGCACATTATACTTCCTATTCAGGTGGTACTCCTAACTATAGGTTTCTATCTTACTCTTGCAAAACTCTTGGATATATCTTCTTTGACTTCAGACATTCTCTAATAGTCTTGTCATTTTCTCAGCTTTCTCTTTTTTTCATGCTTTCAGAAGCAATAGACACAAAAGAAGACTGGTTATAGCCTCTTTTTTGGCCATGTTTATAGCAAGTGGCCTCTGCCAAAAATATGTACTATGTGGCTGATCTAATATTAATATAAAATTTGGCTTTTTTACGTACTGGAAAAAAATTCCATTATGCATTCCGATATGTAATATTAACAAACATTTCAAACCTAAAAATCAATTGATAGTAATTAAATTGAAAAAAATGAAGCTTTAAAAATATCCAATGACCATAAAAAAGAAAACTCTACACTTCCAAAAGTTACCAGCGGAGAGGTGGGCCTGAGCAGGTCACCTAAGCAGATGCTAAGAACTCGCAATCGGTATAAGGGTTGCCTTTTGGGTGGGGGTGGAGTCATACAATTGTAGTGGTTGAGCTCTAAAATACTGTCGGCAAGAGCTAACCAACCTTCCATACGGAATTTAATACCTCTATGGTGACTAGTTCACATATATAAGCACATACATATTGTATAGCTTGATTTGACAGCCCATATGATGGTCATACATTTTCCGGAACACCTTCACGGCTCTCTCCTATTTCCTAGTAGCCCCGCATGTGAACCGAACTGGCAGACAAGACAGGCCCCAAATGAATATTTATTCGTCCAGCTGTAGCCAGGCGATGTGCATTAATGCGATGACGATGCTCTCAAATTCAATTTTTTTCAATCTAACTCCCACGTCCAAGAAAATGCTCTCAAATTCAAATTTTCACGTTTCAGAGTAATAGGGAAATCAACTCATGGGGCGAAAATTTGTTTACTAGAGCTCAAAGGCCGGTATTCAGTTCCTTGTCATGCGTATTTCCAGGTTTCTCAAGGCTGCAAAGTAGGTCGAGCAGGTTGGATGAGCACCAGTTTACCTCCCTGCCATTCTCAATCTTTGGTTGGACCCTCATGATATGTTATCTAATTTACAGAGAGTACTTTAGAAGCAACAAGGAGTGCGAAAGGAAAATGCATGTTGGCCAGAGGCATCGTGTCTTCCAAGCTCGCTTTGGCCCATGGATTGAAAAACAATGAATTCATCTTCATGGGATACCTTGTTGTGGGGTTTTAGAACTGCATGAAGACATCCCCATCGTGCCAGAGATTATCGTCCTCCGATATTTTGAGTGCTTGTTATTGGGATTCCAGGTCCAAAAGTTTGTTCTTATATGAAAAAACAGTCATTTTCAGGCTCTCGAAAATGAAGCCCTTCATCTCAAACGTGAAGAAGTTGCAGGACATGGCGCCCCAGAGTTTCCGTGGAGTGGAAGTTTTGATACGCTTCCTCAAGGGCTCCACCACGTATCTCGGGCAAGCCGAGGATTCAGTGGTCATCGAATTCAATTATTATCGCGTGGAGAACAGATCATAGACGAGGTTGAATGAAGAAGGGTGGGAGGAGGTTGAGCATATGGCTTTCTTAAAGCACGACTGGATATTTGTTGCCATGTGAAGGTGGTTCGTTCACTTTCAGATAATAAATCCTCGGAGCAGAGCCTGAAAATTAAAAAATGTTGTCTATAACTGCATCTCAAGAGATCATATCTAGTTATTATATCACCATGAATTTTCTAAACAATCGAATAGCTGATTCGAACAAGGATCTAGTTTATCTTGCGTTGTTCTACGGCGCCATATCTCTGGCGGGGCTGGCTTCAGTCCTTATATGGGACAACATTTGGAGGTCATGGCATCATCATATGGACAACAGACGGGTTAATACATGCATGGACGACAAATCCATAAAAACGCTCCCTTGTCTCATTTAGGGAAAATTTATTATGCCACAACTTGGAGCAGTGTGTGTTATCTGCTTGACATAATTCGTGGGAGGAGAAGATGTGAGATTGTTGCTGAGCTACAACCATGGCTTTCACATGGCATGTGTAGACAAATGGCTTTGTTCTCACTCTTCTTTCCCTACCTGTAGACATTGTTTTCATTCTGGCTCTAAAGATGGGGCAAACAACATTCAACCCGCCAAATAATCTGTCCAGGAAGAGCAGACTCATTAGCCAAGAGCTTCTCAGGAGCTTGGATCTATCATTGATTTAGAGTTTGGGGTTAAACAATAGTGGCTACACCAAATTGTGACTATGTGATTTTTGGATGAATTTTAAATTATTTCTCCGATGTTATGGAAAGGCAAATTTTCGTAAGTGTCCAAACAGTTTTATATTTATATTAATATGAAAACTTAGTTGCAGAAAGGAATTAATAAATTATGTAATGTAATAGATTCAATATGATAAAATTTAGCGAAGACCAGGTTCTAGCAGGGTTAATAACTTTATTACTTGGTAAAGTAATCAATTTATTTTTCTAAACTGTTTCATTGTAAAATTTGGAACATTTTTGAATTGGGTTAATAACTTTATTACTTAGTAAAGTATTTAATTTATTTTTTTAAACTGTTTCATTTGTAAAACTTGGAATTTTTGAATTTCCAATTTATTAAAAATATAAATATATATTATATCATCATAATTAATTTTCAAAATTGTGCACATTGTAATTCAAAATTGAAAAACATCTCAAAAGAAAACTTTATTTAAGTATGGGGGATTACGCAGTGCATTATATTAGATATGATTTTTGGGATTCAACTGCGTTAAGTAAGTCATTCAAACGTATGACCATTTCCATGAGAGGTAGTCGTAACTGACTAATTTCTCATGATTTTTGAATAGTTCACTTAGCACTCATTGCATCTCGGGTGATGCTCACAGGGGTGAAGAAGTGGGATTGAAACTAGTGAAATGTGGAGAACGAATCACATAGCATCATATCATCACTTCCGGGGCTTGCACCCAGTAACCAGGACTTCCCAGGAGGTCACCCATCCCAGAACTCCTCTGGCTCAAGCGCGCCTAACTATTATTTGAAAAAATGTGGAATGTAAATCCAAAATCTCATAACATAGGTGAATTATAAGTCAAAATAGTTTTGTATGAAAGCCTAATTTCATCATTATTATTTTTGTCATATAAAAAACATATTTTTGAATTATTT
>APFE031458573.1:100504-114977 GCA_000404065.3 Pinus taeda | reverse complement strand
AAAAAATGTTCATTTACTTAATATAAAGTTGATATGATGAATTTAATATTAATAAGAATAATAACAACAATAATAACAAATTCAATATAGATTATAAATATATTTTTCCAATCTATAGGATCCATATGCTTATTTTAAAATATATTAATAAAAAAACATATATTAATAAAACAACAAATTTAATGTAAAAAAATATTTTTATAAATAAAAATATTTCAATCACAATTAATAATAATATTCAATTTCAAACTATATATTTATTATATATGGTTAAAAATAAAGTTTGTATATAATAGTTAATAAACTAAATAAATATTCAAAATGCATAAGTTGAATATAATATTTAAATTTCAATGATGTATTTATTAAATATGGTTAAAATAAAATCTGTGCATATACTAAATAAAGTAATAGTAAAAATACATTTTTGTGGGTAAAAGATTTTAAGTGGTTGTATTTTTTTACATTTTGGACTATATTCAAGTATAATTTTTTGATTAATTTTTAAATTAAATAAATATTTATTGAAATTACAAATTTAAACTATTTAATTTACATAAGTGAAGTGTCTAAAAAAAATTCATAACATCAAATTCATTATACATTTAAAAATACAATTCAATATATATAGTGAGATTAAATTTTTTGAAATATAAATAATTTTTCTAAATTTTACACCTAAAAAAAAATTGAAATTTAATCCTTTCAATACTTAACAAATTATATTTAACATAAATCTATAAAATTTTGATATTTAAATTATCTATCAACTACACTACTATATATATATAATAAACTAATAAAAATATATTAACTTTCTTAAAATTCGCATTAATTCAACACTTCATCAGTATCATGTCAACTTTGCAATGTACTTAATCGGCATTAGAGATGATATAATAGACTCCATCAGTATCATGTCAACTTTGCAATGTACTTAATCGGCATTAGAGATGATATAATAGACTCCATTAGTATATAGGAAATCAAAGAAAAGATTTTTAAAATTAAGCGGAAAATGGAAAAATAGTAATTTAAAAGTATAGTAATTTTGAAAAGTCTAATTTCAATGTCTAAGGCTTATATATATATATATTTTAATATTTAATATTTTTTGTGAGAAGTAAATAAGTTTTATTGTATTTTTTAAATATTATAAAACTAGAAGGTATAATTTTTATAGATCTCTTTATTTATTAAGTAATTTTTAGGTTAGTTGGAAATTTCTTTTTATATAACTGTCTATATTTACATAACAATTATAGGTTGAGGGACACACTTGGACGGAGCGATGAAGGCACAATGGCGAACAGGATGGGGTTAGGGTATCGTCCAAACCCTGCAGCCTTCTCAGTGCCGACGACAGTATGATCACGCAGCTACACCTCATCGCCCTCCCATACACCAGCCTTGTTACTCACCTTCCATCCTCGTTTACGCCGTTACGGTCTCTCCCTCTATTTTTTCCGCTTAGGTTTTTACCCTTACCCACCTCCCCGACTTACCCTCAAATGTTACCCAGTCACTACAACGATAGGCGACCTTGATTTTCTTAAGGCAGCTAGCGTGGGAATATAGAGACGGTTATGGAGGACCTAGTAGACTACTTGGAAGACCCACCAGCGGGTACCTCCATCTGGACATCTCCCCAGGTAAACCCGACAAGCAAATACCATTATGAATGCGAATTCACTGACATCGTTGCCTAGCTTCCCTCGATCTCAGGGCCCTTGTGCTCGGTGGCTACACTCTCAGAGGCCTCCCCCTCCGTCCCAGACCTCATTGCATAACCTTTGTCTCCTTCTACCCTAAATTTCGTGGATCAAACCCTAGATCGCCGTCTGGGCATCTCCTCTAATGGTATCTAACATTTCCCTTCATCCTCCGGCTCCCACGCCCTCTTAACAACAACCATTAGCAATCCTGCCGCCTCTGATCCAAGGCATCCTGTTCCGCCCTCATTGGCCCCCCCATCTGGGAATATTGTGGAAGTCCCTCCCATCTCGAGGGTTTTTCCTTCTGAACCCCTCCTGGGCATCCTTGCATTTGAGACCGACCCTACCCAAGGCACTCATCAAAATACCAAAGCTGATGAAGGAACCCGGCGAGTGAAGAAGCAAAGGGTCTTGAAACCAAAAGATTTGGAGGTATTCCTAAGCTTGGGTGAGAATTTCCAGTGGAGTGAGTCGATGGACACAACCGAGCAAGTGCTAGTTGGAAGAGTCAGGGGCCGGTTCTACAGTGCCACTAGATTGAAGCAGTGGGCCATGGAGGTTTGGGGTAATCATCTCGCTGAACTACTGGTGGTTCAGAATTTTGTTAAAGGATGGTTTGCACTCAGTTTCGCCAGGGCAAAGCACACCAACTAGGTACCTTCAGCGGTTTGGAATATAGAACAAGCACTGGTGCTACTTCGGAGGTGGACACCACTTTTCGACCCAGAAAGAGAACAACTTGGAGAAATCCCTCTCTGGGTCAGAGTACCTGGCCTGCCCCTTTAGTTCTGGTCAGAGGACATTTTTAGGCGTATTTGGAACTTCTCGGGAACCTACCTGGAATATGATAAATCCTACCTCTTGACAGGAAGGATGGCGTATGCAAGAATATTGGTACACATTGACACTAGCGATGGGCTTCAGGAATATATCACAATCTAATGGAGGAACTTCTCTCGGAGGGAAAATCTAGATTATGAAGGAGTTGCTTTCAGATGCAGGAGATGCCACAAGGTGGGGCATCTCTACCAGGACTGTCCTCTTATTAAAAATAAGGAAAAGGGAGAAGCTAGAAGGATAATTCCCCCAAATATAGATTAGGAACAGGGGGAGCAGCCCCACAACAAAGAAGATGGTGACAAAGGCCACCCAGCTCATGCAGAAATGAATCTCTCACAGGGGACCCCAAAGAAACATGGCAGGCCTCCGCTTCGACCTCCGTCCCCTCCTCTCACCAGGGCAAGAGCAGCTACTAGGTCGGTGGTTTCTTCGGGTATGATTTCAAACTCTCCTAATCCCTCTAAGTTAAATGATTTTGATGGATTAATTGAATTTCCGATTGCTTGTTTATTGAATGGAAGCGTGAACCCTCCCTCACAATCCACTCTGGTCGTCTCCTCTCCCTCACCTGATCATACCTTCTTTGCCACCATTCCATCTCTCCCGATTCCCCCCTGACTTCACTCCTTTACCTATTGCCAGACCTTCTTCCCCTCGATATCAGACTCGATCCAAGGCCAAGTAGAAGCTAAAGACCTTGGATCATATCGGGCTCGATCTACATATTTCTCCCCTCCTCCCAAACTCCCGCGGGGTCGACCCTCCTCCCTCTCAAAGGTTCAATTACGGGCCGGAGGCGAGATCGCCTTGGGCAAGAAATCAACCATTCAAAGGGTACTTAGAGAATTGAATCCCTCATCTAACTTCCCCTCATGAAGATTTCCTCCTTCAATTGCAGAGGGTTGGCTAGACCCGAAAAAAATAAGCTCTCCGCAGACTTTTTCTTACCTTTCCCGTAGATGTCATCTTTCTTCAAGAAACGTTGGGACCTACTGACACCATTACTCAGCTTCTCGAGGCTATGCTCCCTGGATTGAGATTTGTAGGAATATATGCAAATGGAAGATCCGAAGGACTAGCCCTGGGATACAACACCCGCTCCATAAAACTCTGTAACTGTTGGGGAGGTCTAGGGCATATAGGGGCGAACCTTTTTTCAATTGATTTGGGAGTGGAGGTGTGAGTCATAAATGTTTATGGGCCTTGCCAACATAGGCTTGCCTTCTGGGACCATCTCCTTGGCTTAGAAGCTTTTCAGAAAGATCACCTAATCATGGGAGGGGACTTAAATTTCTCCATTGGACACTCTGAGTCATGGGGACATCATGCACAACTGGATCCTTTATCACCCTTTTTTGAGAATCTTCTAGACACCCATAATTTGTTGGACATCTCCTGTGCCAATCTCTTACCTACCTGGAGGAACAATAGAGACAGCGAGGATAGTCTTGCTCGAAGACTCAATCGTTTCCTTATAAAGGAATAACTCCTGACATTGGGGTTTCTTCATACACAATGGGTGGGATCGGGAGGAGTCTCTGATCATCTATCTATATTCATGGAATTTAGTGGGGGACCTCAGAAACCCAAGGGACCTTTCAAGTTCAGCCCCACTTGGCTCAAGGACCCCACGTATAATCAAATGATCAAGGAATACTAGAAGGCGCATCCCCCAGATGCTGGTGGGAACATATCAGAGGGATTCGCCCATAACCTCATTGAGCTGAAGAGACTATCCAAATCTTGGGCTCACAATAAGAGAATATAAGACGATCAAACACTCTTGAATGTCGAGAAGGAAATTGCTGAGATTGAACAAGACTTAGAAGGGGCCTACAGAGTGATCGATCAAAGGAATAGACTCACTGAACTATATGCCACCAAAGGGAAAATCCTCAAGGAACGCGAAGAATTATGGAGACTGAGAAGTAGGGTGACTTGGCTGCTTGAGGGAGATGACAATACAAAATTCTATCACAAGTTTGCAAATGGTTGGAAATCCATCAATACCATCTGGAAACTCTTGAATGAGCAAGGTTACACTGTCAATACTTTCTCTGAGTTGGCTTCTTTAGTGAACTCTCATTTTAAACAGATCTACAGCCCCCCCCTGAAGCAAATCTTGCTGAAATCATTCAAGTAGCTCAATTATTCCCTCGTTTTGTGGATTAGGAAGTAGGCAGGGAACTGACTAAGTAGATCACTATTGGTGAATTAGAATCCATGATCAAATGGTTTAAGAGGGACAAAAGCCCAGGGCCAGATGGATGGTTGATCGAGTTTTATTCAACTTTTTTTGAAACCCTGGGGGAGGATCTTCTTAAAGTCATTGAACACTCGCAATCCAATGGGAAGATCCTCAAATCCTTCACCTCCACATTCATCACCCTCATTCCAAAATCCGACAACCCCTCTACCTTTGATGACTACAGACCTATATCTCTGTGTAACTGCATCTACAAGATCGTGTAAAAAATTATTGCAAATTGGATGCGCCCCATTCTATCCGAGAAAATTTTGCCGGAGAAATTTGCCTTCCTACAAGATCGCCAAATCCATGAAGCTGTGGGAACTGCCAAGGAGGTACTACACTCTTTGCATTCCAAGAAAATCAAAGGTATGATCCTAAAGGTAGACCTCTCAAAAGCATTTGATAGAGCAAATTGGTTGTATATTAGAATGCTTTTAACCCACCTAGGGTTCCCTTTTGAATTCATTAAATGGATCAAGAGCTTCATGACTAATATACCTTTCAATGTGCTTATCAATGGGGCAACTTCCCCCTTTTTTTGTTCTGAAAGAGGTATCAGACAGGGATTCCCCCTATCCCCTTTTCTCTTTCTATTGATAATGGAAGGTCTCCAAAGAAGAATTCAAAAGAGGCAAACTGAAGGGAATAAAAATCATGGATGATTGCACTTTGAATCATCTGTTATTTGTGGACAATGTCCTTCTATTTCTTAATGGAAGCATTGGAGACTTGACAATCACGAAGAACACAATTGGTTTATTCCAAACAGCCACAGGCATGACTGTCAATTGCAGCAAATCGACCCTCACAGAAGCAGGATGTTCTCCCCATGAAATCCATTATGTGATGCAAAGGTTCTAGTACACTCTTCTTAGGTTGGAAGATGGATTCAGATATCTGGACTACAAGCTAAAACCTCTGGGGTACAATATTATAGATTGGACTTGGCTCATTTCCAAAATGGAGAAAAGACTAAACATTTGGTACTACAAATACCTCTCCAGGGCAAGCAGACTTACTCTCATTAAAGCTGTTCTAGAGGCCACCCCAGTTTACTGGATGTCACTGGCATGGATCCCCCGGGGTATACTATCCATAATTTAGGCCTTATGTTGTAGATTCCTTTTGGAAGAGACATCAATCAAGAAGAATATTCACATGGGTAAAATGGGAGGCCCTAAATCTGCCTAAGAAATGGGGATTATGGGGCATAAAGAAATTAGAAGACTTCTCCACAACCCTGGCAGCAAAACTAGGGTGGCAAATTATCACAACCAATAGCCTATGGACTAGGGTGGCCTGTTCAAAATATATTTCTCCCTCAAACCTGATGGATTGGATAAGCCAACCGCAGAGATTACATTCAGGGGTTTCAATCATATGGAAGGCGGTAATAAAATCACTTGACATCATCAGGGAAAACATCACCTGGAAAATTCAGTACAGATTGAAAGTGAGGATTGGTCTAGATCCATGGATTGGATGCTGGAATATATATAGGTTGTCAGATGACCTCAAAGCTTTCCTCAGAGATAGCAACATTACCCATATTGGCCACATAGCAGATTTTAATTGCTCCACCCCCTTTCAGCAAGCCTGGAAATCAACTTAGAGATTAAACATCGCCCATCAATGGACACAGCATTGGAACACCTTCATCAGGGCCCTCACTGAGGCACATATCTAGATTAGTGAGGAAGAAGATGAAGTCATCTGGGCATGCTAAAAAATGGGGAAATACTCACCAAAGGAGGGATATCTAGTTCTAGCTGAAGATCATTGCCCTCAGGTCATAGAGTCATGGTGGAAGCATCTATGGAAGCTAAAGTCCCCCCTCGCGCTCCCAGGAATAGACTTCTCATGTGGACTATACTTAAGAACAAAGTTCCCATTGGAGACAATCTACTCAAGCGATCTCATCATGGCCCTTTCTAGTGTCACCTATGTAAATGCAATAATGAATTGGCCTCACACCTATTCATTGACTATATAGTTGCCCGAGAGTTATGGCAATTGATCCCAGCCATGATTTCTTCCTTGATAAGGTGGCAAGGCGTTTATGTAAAGGAACCTTGGTCGATTTGGTGGACAAGCGCTAGGCCTCAAAAACTCAGAAATCTCCCTTTACTTATATGCTGGGGATTGTGGATAGCTCGCAAAACCCTCATTTTCCAAAACTCCTTGCCGCACTGGCCATCCATTGCTTCCCGTATCATCTTCGACTACTCCATCATACTAGATGACGAGGAGACATCCCGACCTCGATCCATCATACCCGAATCCATTGACCATTCAAAACCGTGGGGGGGAGGCACAAATAATTTCGCAGAGCTATCCTCTGCAAAATTCCTTCATGATTTCTTCCTTGACAAGGTGGCAAGGCGCTTCTGTAAAGGAAGCTTGTTCGATTTGGTGGACAAGTGCTAGGGCTCAAAAACTCAGAAATCTCCCTTTACTTATATGCTGGGGACTGTGGATAGCTTGCAACAACATCATTTTCCAAAACTCCTTGCCCCACTGGCCATCCATTGCTTCTTGTATCATCTCCGACTACTCCATCCTACCAGACGACGAGGAGACATCCCGACCACAATCCATCATACTTGAATCCATTGACCATTCAAAACCGTGGCCTTATTTTGACGAATTTACCTAGAAGGATGGCTGTGGGGGAGGGGCCATTCTTAACCTCACTGATTCACATTCCCTCCATATACAGATGGGTTTTAGGGGAGGCACAAATAATTTCGCAGAGCTATCCTCTGCAAAATTCCTCATATAACACGCACTACAAATCCATTGCCGAGACCTTCAACTCTTTGGAGACTCAAAAATTGTTTGTGATTTAATTAACAAAAAATCTAGATGCTCTACATACACACTATCACACATTTTGGATGAGGCTCATTGTCTTATTACTTCTTTTGACACTTTTACATGCCATCATAATTTCAGGGAGTGAAATGCAAATGCTGACAGACTATCCAAATAAGTTACGCACATGCCATTCGACTCTTGGATGATCTAAGAACAGAGAGAAGGTATTTTCTATCAATACTACCACCGGCCCTTCATGGACATAGATGCTATAGCAAGGTCACAACGAGCTTAGATCATGGATTTTTTTGCTTTCAATTACTGTTTGTAAATATCCATATGTTTGTATAGCAAGAACAATGGATTCTCTATAACTACAACCTTTATGTTACTTTTATTTGGTAAAACAATATGATGAATAGATTAGACAAGGATGCCTCCTTGCGTGGATAAAAGGCATCAAATTTTTAGGTTTCTTTTTTTTGGAACTTATTTAACTGACAGGCATTGCCTCTTACAGCATATGTTTATGCATATACATCATGTAATTTTTATATATCAATGAAAATTACATTTTTTCCAAAGGAAAAAGAAAAAAATTAAGTAATTTTTAATTTGAGAGTATATTTTTTATAATTTTTTTATATTTATTTATTTAATCATATTGTAATGTTTTTATGAAAGTGGGCATATGAAACTTATTGGAAATTTGTGTTTGATATTCTGTGAGAGATATCATTTTCTCCAATAAAAGTAACTTCTTCTTTTATAAGCATGAAGATGTTGAATTTTCTGAAATCTTATTGACCCAAAATCATCATTTATTAAATCTTAACTAAAGCAAGCAATAACCTAGAATCTAAAGTAAATAAAATTAATCAGAAATTAGAATAATGATAATATGTTTTTCTTGTGATGATTGTCTTAATATTTCAAATTTTATATTCACTCCATGATTCTCACAAATTTTCAAAGATCACGACCAAGTCCAAACAATGTAATGCATATGTGTAGATGGAGAGGTCTTGAAATTTTTTATGCTAAATATAGAGTGATATATCAAAAATCAAATATGGGAGAAATTAAGCATGATTTAACCATGATCCATTTGCGTTTACTTGTTCCAAATTCCTTAACAATTGTTGCATTATCATAATGATTGTTCAAGAGTGCCTTGAAAAGAAAATGAAAATGCATACTAAATGACGACTGAGATAATGAAATGGGCATCCAATGGTCGGACAAAGGCAACAACATAAATGAACCACAAATGATGAAATTTTCATTAGCCAAGAAGATTTCCAAGAAGAGTAAAAGGAGGCCTATGTGCACATACCATAAAAAATGTATATCCCCAAAGTCACAAAGTCATCCCGAGGAATAAATACTTGGATTTGATGAAATTTATAATTAAAATACATCCAAGCTCTTGACCACCAAGCTCTTGAACCTTGCTTGAAAACTAGGTAACTGGCGGGTAAAGTTCCCAATAAAGTTTGTAAATTTGTATGAGTTCTTTAAATCATGTATCTTTCAAGTCATTATGTTTATACTCAAGTTGGTTGATGTGGGATTCCTTAAGGCCCATCTGCCAACAAGCCTTGTCCCATTGACATCAACACATTATCTGGGATCAAGGTTAGGGTTAGATAAGGTACTTGGGAGCCTGCATGCCTTAGTGGCAGGTGTCCTTGTCATCTACTAAGGAAATACATCAATGTTTCTTAGTGAATGAATTCTGCAGTCCATTTGACTTTGACAAATCCATTCATGGCTAGTAGAATGTATATAGTGCCTTGATTCCCATTGACATCAAAGGTGGGATATCTCGCATTGGTTAACGACCACCTCAATGGTTGGTATTCCAATGATTCTTGCTTATGTTTGACATCGACACCCTTTATTCACATATGAAAGATTGCACATGGTAGTGCAACAATTGATGATTATCTGGTTTTGTGATCTCAACATGGATTTGCAGCAATTTGGATCCTTGTATCAATATTTCTGTTTTCATTTGCAGCAGTATATTCTTTTCAGTAAAGGCTTCCATATAGGAGCCTAGCCATTCATTTGCAGCAACATTCACATTTCCTCAGTTGTTTGGGGAAATAAAACTCCTCAGGCATGGGGGAGAAGGATACCTTCAGTTCATCCTTTAGCCTTCTTTAGTAGATCAGTTCAGTATTCAAATTAACTCCAGCCATTCCATCCTCTACTTCATCTTGCAGCACCGAGCATATCAACAACAAAGGTAAAACTTGAGTTAACTTTGGCTTAAGATTCTCTAATTCATTAGAGGGTTCAGGAAAATTAATGATTCACCACTTCTCATTCCATGCATTTCATCTTGCATAAATCATTATCCTTCTCTCTTCCCTCCATTCATTACTCATAATAAAAAGATTTATACTCTGATTACAAGACCATGCTAAAACAAAAATCCTTATGGTGTAAAGGTAGTCTCTATCATGTCTTCTCCTTCCATGATAAAAAGAATTCTATTCAGAGGATGAAATCATTACTGTCATGAAATGATAAAGGAGACCACCTATAAGCATTGGCCTTGCGATGACGAATATGCAAGAAACTATTCACGTACCTACTATTTCCATCATTGCCTCATTTCATTCTTCATCTCTTCCTCATCCATCTCTTTCTTGTCCTCAATTTGTATTGCTCTATAAATTAGTATGATATGTTAAATGTGAAGAGTGTTTCTCCACAAGAACCAACACCTCCAAATATTCAAGCAGTGTTGCTCCACAAAAACCAACATCTCCAAATATTAAAGCAATGTTGTCCCACAAAGAACCAACTTCTACAAAATGTTAAGAATCTCTTAATGAGCAAGGGATTTATTTGCATGAGTACATGCAAAACCTCGGGCATGGGGGGATCTTGGGCCTCGAATATGCCCATTTTTCCACCATACAAATACCATTATTCATACCCTAAATTCCTATATGTTTACACTCATTTCATACCATAATTCCTCAACTTGCCGCCAAATCACATCTTACACCTTGTGGTTGATTATCATTAGTTTTCTTATATTTTCTATGATTAGAGATGAATTTTCTATGATTTACTAACAACGGTTTTTGCTAAGTTCATTTTTCACAGGGTTCCATCTGAAAATTTTCATGAGCCAATTAAACTAAGTTGCTACAAGTTAAAATCTCAATTTGTGATCAAATGAGAAATAATCTCGAGATTATGAGACGTGGATCTTGTTCAAAATACCCTCATTCATGTAACCCAGAATCAGTGCCATAATTCTCTGCGTAAGTACAAAATCGCTGAATGATTTGGGTTTGGTTGTGAACGGTTCTGGGCCCACGTGGAGGAAAACGAATTTGATGAGTTTTCTTTGTGTTAAAAATGGGATTAATTCCTCCATCTATTCCATGATTAGGATGAACCCAACCATCATCCATTTGAAGACTCTCTGGAAGATTGCATATGATTTTTTTTTTTGTATTTGCTTTTTCTGAGTTTTTGGTTGTTCTTTGTTTCCATCAGCTGCACCTTATAAAAGGTGATTCTCTACATGTAGTTTGGGGGGTTGGGAGAGGTAGAAATCATAAGGATTGTATGTAATATTTTTTGCACTATGAATACAATGGAAGCTTTGATGTAGTTTGTTTAAATGCATGATTGTTGAACCATAACAGAAAATTCTGATTCTACACTCAATTTGTTGTAAGTATTAATGTGATTTTGATTTTTAAAAGAGTATTGCATTAATTTAAACTTGTTTCGGGAGTGGCAAGGACCCACCATCGCATGGAAGCAAGTTTTTTAAAACATCATAAGATAAATCTAAACGTAGGGATTTTATCTTGAAAGCATTTGTTAATTAGGTCTCATAATTTTGATTCTATATTCAAGGCTGTAATTTGTTTTCTTGAAATTGAATATACATATCATCTCCAACTCGTTGCAAGCTAATGAATGGTGTTGATCAATGATTTTATTTCATGAATAATCCATTTGTTACAAGTTTACGATTTGAATACTTAAAGGTGCTTCTTAATTGGCTAAATAAGAGTTCGATAACTCTATTTCTTTTAAATATGCTTGAAATGGATCATGTACCTTACTGATTTAATGCAATTTCCTGTAACATTGTGTCTTAGCAATCAAGTATTTGAAAGCAATGCAACAAGACCATTAAATTATTGTTTGGAGTTGTAGTTTAGTTTTGAAATTCACTATAATTGTAATTAGTTATTGGTAAAACCATTAATCAATGCGTTTATGTTTGAATGTTCTTGAGTTTGATTAAAGTAATCTAAGGATAGGATAATTTCTTATTTTGTAGTTTCTTAGATTTGAAGCATGTTAATTTAACCTTGATTATTTAAATTCTTATTGCAGAGTGATGTTAGGAAGGTTGAAAGGTTAAAGTTTGGATGCTCATTGATTTGCGTGATCCCCAGAATTAGATTAATTGCAATTTTGTTTTGAATTATTGCCTTAATTTAATATTGTTTGAGTGAAAGTGAATTTTGTTGGATTAAGATTTAGCATAAGTTTGATGCCTTTTTGAGTTAGTCTCGATTGATTTAAGGTTATTGCACTTAGATTAAGTAGATATTATTGTTGGATTGAGTTTTCCATTATTTAAAGCAAGATTAGATTATTGAAATAATAAGAGTGTTTCATCTTGAATTGTAGATTTTGATTGAAGTTATTTTGAGTATTAAATCAGAGTAACTAAGCTATCATAGGATTCTATTGGATAAAGATGTAGCATAAGTTTGATGCCTTTTTGAGTTAGCCTCGGTTGATTTAAGGTTCTTGCACTTGGATTAAGTAGATCTTATTGTTAGATTGAGTTTGCCATTATTTAAAGTGAGATTAGAGTATTTAAGTAATAAGAGTGTTTCATTTTGAACTGTAGATTTCGATTGAATTTGTTTTGAGTATTAAATCATAGTAACTAAGCTGTGATAGGTAAGTCTTAGGTCATAATTAGAAATAAACTCATTTGAACAATTATTATAAATTACGTACTTAGATAGTAAATTGCTTTCATATTCTAGTTTAGGTTAGATATTGTGATCCTGCATTACCTGCACTTGTGCCTTTAAGTGTTATGACCCCACATTGATAATTTAATGTTGGAATTATTACACATATAAATGCCCCAACAATTGCCCCGAGAGTCGTTTTCGAGTTCACTATAGTTATAGATATTGTAACACAATGTAATCATTTAACCGTGAAAATAAAATAAAATTAAAATTAAAATAAAGCAATGTTAAAATAACAAATATATGTTTTTTATTTTTATTCATTTTGTTTGGTAGTTAAAGTAAGTTTGACTTGGTCGAGTTACCAATAGGTTTTGAGCTCTAGATTTATGATAACCCATTGTATTGACCCATGGTATTCATGTGGAATATAGTATATTTAAAGAGGGAAATTAAACCATCCTATATCCATCTTAATTTGGGATCTACCAAGTTCCTTTGTATCTCAAGAGAATTGATTCATTGACTTAGGGATCTACCAAGTCCCTTTGTATGTCAAGAGAATTAATTCATTGACTTGGTTGAGTTACCCATGGTTTTTGAGCTCCATATTTAAGATAACCCATTGTATTGACCCATAATATTCATGTATATAGTATATTTAAAAAGGGGAATTAAACGATCCTAAATCCATCTTAATTAGGGGTCTAAGTTTTTGAGCTCCAAATTTAAGATAACCCATTGTATTGACCCATAGTATTCATATGGAATATAGTATATTTAAAGAGGGAAATTAAACCATCCTAAATCCATCTTAATTAGGGGTCTACCAAGTTCGTACAGGGATTAAATCAAGAGAATTAATTCATCTAAATATTTGATAAATCTAAAATGAAATTAAATTTAACTTAATTTAAAACTAAAATAAATAAAAACATAACAATATAATTAAATAAACATGTAAGTTAAATTTAAAACTAAAATAAATAAAAACATTACAATATGATTAAATAAATAAATATAAAAATTTATAAAATAATACTCTCAATAAAAGAAATTACTTAATAAATAAGAAAATCTAAAAATCCCATACTTCTAGTTTTATAATATTAAAATAAATAAAACTATTAATCTTCTCAAAAACTAATATATATATAAATATATAAATTACTGAATGAAATGACAATTTAAATTCGACTTTCAAAATTCTATTGTTTCCACTTTTCCCCTATTTAAAATCTTCTTTGCTTTCTATATATTAATGGAGTCTACTTTTTTCATCTCTAATGCTGATTAAGTACAATTGCAAAGGTTGCATGAATACTCGATGAACTCCTGAATTATGCGAATTTTAAGTAAGTTTAATATATTGAATTAATATTTTTATTTATTCATTTTTAATTTTTTAAATTATAAATTATATATATATATATATATATATATATATATATTATATTTTAAATTATATTTATAGATATATTTATATATATATATATATAATATTATATATATTATATATATATATATCAGTGTAGATGTAATAATTTAAATATCAAATTTTTATAGATTTATGTTAAATATAATTTGAAGCCTAAAATTTAGAAAAAAATATTTATACTTCAAAGAATTTAATCTCACTATATATATTGAATTGTATTTTTAAATGTATAATGAATTTGATGTTCTGAATTTTTTTAGACACTTGGCTTGTGTAAATTAAATAGTTTAAACTTGTAATTTCAATAAATATTTATTTAATTTAAAAATTAATCAAAAAATTATACTTGAAAATAGTCCAAAATGTAAAAAAATAAAACCACTTAAAATGTTTTCAGCATAAAAATGTATTTTTCCTATTGCTTTATTTA
>APFE031458573.1:64015-78725 GCA_000404065.3 Pinus taeda | reverse complement strand
TGGCCAAACCCCTGGCCAATCCGGCCAAGTGAGCCTTCACCGCTCACCTCCAGGCCATGCATTACAATGAAGTCCTTCCAGCCTTTTATAGGCTTCCATTACATATAATACCACGGGCAGAATACCATGGGTGCACAATACCATGTGCCCCAAAACCATCACTATTTAACCTCGTCAACTTTTGACTCTATCCTAAGTCAAGTTTACCTAACAATTTCCCCCCTTAAACTTGACTTGGGGTTCTTTGACTAACTCCAGCCAAACCTGCTAAGTGAGACAATCCCGCTCACTCTAGCTCTTACCCCCCTCAAAGTTTTTACTCGGGGTATTGTTAACCTGACATCCCCCCTATCACCTAGGTCTAACCCAGACTTTACCGGTGATCACCAAGGGGTACACATACCTTACCAGGTCTTACAGTAGTATGCCCATTTACATGCAATAATTTTGACTTCATTAATTATTATTTTTTTTTTGTTTACTGCTGCTGTGATTTTGATCCATCCTCTCAACAGTTGACGGGTTCAATTCTTGATCCCATCAGATTTCGCGTTTTCATGCTCGCTGAATTCATTTTTCGTGATTGCTTCCTTGATCTCGCATTTCAATTCCTGCAATGCTTTCCTCTCTGATTCCTTCAAATCAGAAACGAAGTTGCTCTACTCCTTAAATGAAGTTAGCCATGGCTCTGTTACAGGACTGCTCTCTGCAACACCATTTCCATTGGGCTAAAATAAATCCTTCATTGAAGGCATACATTCGAAGCCCAAACCCTCAACCATGGCTTTGATACCAATTGTTAAGAAATTTACCCGAGAACACAAATTAATTATGGAGAAGAATAAATATAAAATTAACCAGCAATAACCATAAACACATAAATACACATGTTTATCCGGGAAAACCCCAAATCCGGGGAAAAACCCAGTCATAATGAAATTTCATTATCCTTGGCCAAAACCCTGGCCAATCCAGCCAAGTGAGCTTCACCGCTCACATTCCAGCTATGCATTTCAATGAAGTCCTTCCAGCCTTTTATAGGCTCCATTACATATAATACCACGGGAAGAATACCATGGGTGCACAATACCATGTGCCCCAAAACCATCACTATTTAACCTCGTCAACTTTTGACTCTATCCTGAGTCAAGTTTACCTAACAAGTAACACTAAGCACTCACTAGGCACGCGAACCTCACTGTTCGAAGACAAAGCAGACCACTCTCATGTGCTGAAAAGCAAGAGCTAAGGCAAACCTTTAAGACAATGCCAACCAGATCATCATATTAGATCGGAATCCTACACCAAATGGTGTGAGGTCTATTTGGGACTTCATATCGGGGAGATCCCCTGAATGTTGACGGGTCTAACACCGTCAACACAATCATATGTAGATTCCATGACAATGATATATGTGAATAAGATGGAAAATATTTAGGACTACTTCAAATGCTTCATTTGGGCTCTCACTATCCTTTCTAAGAAAAATCTTGACTGACATTTGAGGAGAAATCCACCAACAATGTTCTCTCAAAAACAAATTGCACACAAACAACAAGCGTTGAGCTATAACCCAATTTCATAGTGATGGGCATGGTAACTTAATGGTGTGGTATGGATTCTGTAGAAAAGGTTGGTTGAGAGAATTGTTAGTTTGGAAAAGAAAGATGATGCATGTATATCGATGATTGGTGCTGCTGATTTTTTTGAGCAACATGTGTTCAGGTGGGAGGTTTGATAATAGTGCTTGATGGATCATTCAACAAGAATGACTTGAGCTACGAATTTTGGCTTGCAGGTAAGCATGTCAAAGTAACAAACAAGACTGGCATGGAAAGGGCGTGTTAGAGTAATATATAAGATTGGTGTGGAAAGGGCAAAGAATAGTGTGGAAAGGACACGTCAAAGTATCAGGAAAGAAAATCAAACAAAGAATGGAGAATAGCGTGGAAAGTGATCCAGGTGGATCGTTAGACACAATGGCATGGAAAAGATCAAAATTCAAAGTGGAAGAAAAGCAAGTATCTTGACATTAGATCAAAGTGCTTATCGCCCTGATTCCAACAGTGTGAATGACACTCCAATTTGAGTCCCGATGATGAAGTTATGGCAGAAAGAAGATTGCCTTGTCCCTTTGGAAAATGAGGCATTTTCTCTAAAAAATGGATTTAAGCCTTTAAAAGGCAAATTGCAATCGGAGAAGTCAAGAGGCAGGCTTAAGGTAGGTGCAATGGAACCCCTGATTAGCGATCTTTGACTAAATCGTAATCGGAGGCAAGTGATGGCTGATATCGGCAATTTCAGGCAAGCGACCGAGGATATCGGGGTGGAGGAAGGCAGGCATGCGATATCGGAACCAGGCAGAGCCGACTTGCAATTGTGATATCAACAATCGGAGCAATCGGCCGATCGGCGATCGACAGAACCAAAGACGAGAACCCCGGGCCGTTGTATGAGAGAGATGCCGATGCGATTGGCCGATGCCAATATCGGCGATCGAAGATTGGCAATCCCCCGCTAACAGGACCATTGAACTAGTGATATGTCGATTGCGATATGGGGGCTGGATCCGATGGGTCTATAAGCCCGATTTGATATATTTGAAGTCCAGATTTAAGGCTTTCGGTCGGATTTTTCAGTGTGTTCCATGTATTGTCTGTTTAACGGAAAAAGGCCTATTTTCGAGGTTTGGTTGTGCCCGTCGATCCTTCCATTCAACGGCTGCTATCCTAAACAAACCAACCTCTGATGTAAGCATGCTTGTAACAAAGGAAGTGATATAAAACCCGATGCACATGGAAAGTGTAGGAGGAGAGGATTTTCGACACACAGTTCGAGGCAGAGCTTACAGGAGGGGCGAAAGTTCATTTTGTCTGAATTGGAAAAATTTTATATGGTTTCTGCCCTTCTCGACGCCACAAACATAGTGGTGTTATCCATTTCTTCATTTGAGTTCTCCTCTCTTAGCCATTTTTTAGAATGGAGGTATAATACTCATTTTATGTAACTGATGATTGTATTCTCTTCTTTTCATGCCATTTAATGAATGAAGGCCTCCCCATTGATCGAGAAGGGCCTGGAGACGTAGTCCGAGTTGGACGAACTTCATTATCAAGTCTTGTTGTCTTCTTTTCATGCTTTACGTGTTTCTTCTTCTTCTCTCATGTGCACATCAAATTTCTATGTTAAGCTACAATTTCTACATGTGATTCTTTTCATACATCTATAAGCAAAATATCCCTGGATCAAGTGGTATCAGAGCAGGTTTTTTTAGATGTGAATTGCGTGTTTGTATGCTAATAAGAAACAAGCTTCGAAGAGGCGAAGGGGAACCAGAGCCTTTCGATCCCGAAGTGGGGTGTGCACATCGAAGGAGAAACATGACAAAAGATGAAGCTCATCTTGAAGAGGAGTGCAATTTCCACAAGACCTTCTATTCAATGGCAGAGAATGTTGGTCAATTGGTTTTAAGGTTGGAGAGAGAAGAAGGGAGAAAACAAGAAGAACAAGGTTCGACGCATGGAAATGGTGGAGAAGAACGCCCTCCTTCTCCTTCCATGAGTGAAATTTCTTCTTCCTCTCACCACCATAATAATAGAAATTCAAGGGATGCATCTAAGAAACCTTTCTTTAAATTAGATGTCAAATTTGATCTTCCCATGTTTAATGGTGAGAATAATGCATAAAAGCTTAATAATTGGATTAGGCAGATTGAGATCTACTGCAGGATTCAGCAGATCGTGGAGGATGAGGTGAAGATTCAGTTGTCCTCTCTACGACTGAGCAACAACGCTCTCGTTTGGTGGGAGAGCAAATTGCAGAGCAGTAAGAATGTGGGTAACCTCTTTTCCTCATGGCCTGATTTTATTTCCATGTTAAAGGAACAATTTTATCCCTTGGGTTACAAGCAAAAAGTATTAATGAATTGGCAGTATTTACGGCAAGGCAAAGGTCAGGATGTTTAGAGTTTTACAGATGAGTTTAGAAAGCAAGCACTTAATTTGGGTATTGCACTTGATACACTTGAAGTAGTAACTAAGTATATTGGATCGCTACATAGTTACATTAGGCATTCATTATTGTTGTTTGAACCAACCACTATTGACTCAACCAGCATGAAGGCAATCCATATTGAGAACAGGGAAAAAATGAAAGAGATGATCATTCTAGAAAACCACCATTCAAACATCCCAATGGCAAATCTAAATCGAAATGGAAAGGAAAGGAGAAGAAAACAACAACAACCAAAGAAGGATAAAGGCCATATTGCAATCAATGCAAAAAGGAAGGTCACGATGACGATCACTGTTGGAAAGAACACCCAGAAAAGAGACCAAAGAAGTATGGAGGAAAAGGCAAGCAGAAGACAGTGGCGACTGCGCAATAAGACCTTGGATTTGATTCGGGAGATGAAGCATTGATCACAGTACCAGGAACAAAAAGGTACTCTTACACCTCATGTTTATTTTGAATCGCATGAAGGCACTAGTTCTGTAAATGTGTCCGTTCCTAATGATCGAAAGAGAATTGAAATCTTTCATATCAGAGTTGTTATAAATCATACTAAATTAGAAACTTTGATTGATACTGGATCCCAAGAAAACTTAATTGCTAAATCCTTGGTAAAGAAACTTGGCTTAGAAACAAAACCACATCCAAAACCTTATCTGATTGGATGGATACGTGATAAAGCAAAACTGAATGTAACGAAGTAGAGTAAAGTAAAATTTGTAATCGCTTCTACGCTAGTGGATGAAGTAGAACTTGATGTGATACCATTGGATATCTGTGGCATGGTGTTAGGGAGTCTGTATCTATATGATAGAAAGGCAGTCTTTTTCTGTCATGAAAACAAATACCAAATCACAAAAGATGGGGTAGAATATATAGTAAGGGCTCATCAAACTAAAATCAATGCCAACCTTGTAAGTGTTAGACAAATGAGAAGGCTGGTGAATTCCAGTAACGGTTGCATGCTGATGATTGTAAGGGGAAAAGATGTAGAATTAGCTAAAACTTTCCAAGGTTGTGATTAGGAACATAAACATGAATTATGTGAATTAATTTCTAATTATGATGAGTTGTTTCAGGAACCAAAGGGATTACCTCTGAAGAGGGAAATCCAACATGAGATCCATTTGCAGCATGACTCTTCTTTACTTCGATTGGCATGTATAGGATGTCGATCATTGAGATGGAGGAAATCAAGAAACAGGTGCAGGAATTGTTGGACCAAGGCGTCATCAGGCTGAGCACTTCTCCGTGTGGTTCACCGATTGTCTTAGTGCCAAAGAATGACGACACATGGAGGATGTGTGTGGATTACTGCACACTAAACAAAATCATGGTGAAAAATCATTAACCTCTTCCACCATTGATGACTTATTAGATCAGTTAAAGAATGCTATTTATTTCACAAAATTGGATTTGTGTAGTGGTTATCACTAGGTATGAATTGTAGAGTAGGATGTGTGGAAAACTGCTTTCAAGGCCAAATAGGGGTTGTTCGAATCGATGGTGATGCCATTCGGACTTTGCAACACTCCAACCACTTTCATGAGGGTCATGAATGATCTCTTTAGGCCTTTCATTGATGAATTTGTTCTTGTATATTTAGATGATATACTTATGTTTAGTAAAATTTGGAATGAACATGTGTGTCATGTGAAGAAAGTGCTTGATGTATTGAAAAAAGAAAAACTCTATGTAAAGTTTTCAAAGTGTGAGTTTGAGAAAACCTCCTTGGGTTACCTAGGTCATATTGTTGGTCATGGTCAGTTAAAGATTGATCCTTCTAAAGTTGAAGCAATTATAATTTGGCCTAAGCCTACTAGTGTAACCGAGGTCTGCAGCTTTTTAGGTGCAGTCCAGTATTAGAGGATATTTATTGCCAATTTCTCTATTATTGCAACATCTCTGCACACATTGACAAGTGTGGAACAGGTCTTCCAATGGGGAGGAAGACAACATAAGTCCTTTGAAACATTGAAGGAAAAGATCAACACTGCGCCAGTATTAGCCTTACCTGATCTCCAATAACCATTTGAGCTTGAAACCGATGCCAACGATTATGCCATGGGAGCTGTATTGATGCAACAAAAGAAGTCGATTTGTTACCATTCTGAGAAGTTTTCTCAGGCTGTGATAAACTATCCCACTTATGACAAGGAGCTTTATGCTTTGGCCCAAAGTGTGAAAAAGTGGAAACACTACCTGATCAGCAAGGAGACCATCATCCATACGGATCATCAGCCCTTGCAGTATCTTCAGTCACATACCAAGTTGTACAATGTCGTCATTTCAGGTGGATGGGTTTTCTTCAACAATTTCATCTAGTAATAAAGTATAAGAAGGGCACTAGCAATAAAGTGGTCGATATGCTATCTCGCCCTCCTATTTCTGCTTCTGTTATTTTTCATAATGCTTCGTTGTCTTTTGAGAGTTATGCCGAAAAATATGTTAACGATGATGACTTTAAAGAGATTTATGCAAAACTAGCCCATGGGGACAACTATCACTTGCAGGGGAAACTATTGTATCACCTTGGCAAATTGTGTATTCCCATAGGGGAAAGAGTACATGTAATTCGAGAGGCCCACACCTCTCTTGTGTCTGGACACTTTGGTGTCGAAAAGACTTTATGTCATGTACAAAGATTTTGTTTTCGGCCTCATATGAAGAACATTGTGACTTGATATGTAAAGGGTTGTGTGATGTGTTATGTTTCAAAGCCCTCTAATAGAAAACTTGGGCTCTACACACCACTCCCTATTTCGAGCCGTCCATGGGAAAGTGTGTCGATGGACTTTGTAGGAGGTTTGCCTTTGTCTAGAAAGAGTCACGACTATTTGTATGTCATCGTTGACCTTTTAGTAAGATGTGTATTCTAATGCCTTGTAAAAAGCAAATCACTGCAGAGTAGACTGCTTATCTTTTCTTTCAACATGTTTGGGTCCATTTTGGATTGCCCACATCGATTGTGTCAGATCGGGACTCTCGCTTTCTCGGAGAGTTTTGGACCAACTTGTCGAAAATGATGGACACCAAGTTGAAAAGAAGCACAAAATTTCATCCATAGACTGACGAATAGACAGAGGTTGTCAACCGCACTGTGGTACACTTGTTACAAGGCTATTATGGGAAACATCCTAAGTTTTGGGATAAGAATCTCCCATATGTGCAACATTCCTAGAACCGAGCAGTGCACTCATCTACGCAGTGTTCACCATTTGAGACATGTTTTAGTTACCTACCAAAGGACCCTTTTGATATGGTCTTTGGAAGGGAAGATGACTCCAATGGACGTAATGATAGGGACAAAGCTCAATATTTCATTTAGCAAATCCAGTTGATTCACTAAGAAGTACAAGAGCAGTTGGAGAAAAGTCAAGCCCGTTACAAGGCTTGACATGACAAACACCAAGTCGACCATCAATTCCATGTGGGTGACAAAGTGTGCTTCCACATCAGCAAGGACAGGATGAAGGGAGAAGGGAAGAATTTGCGACCAATCCAGTATGGTCCATTCACCATTTTGGATAAGATTGGAAACAATGTCTTTCATCTTGATTTGCTGATATATATGCAAATGTACTCCGTACTCCATAGTGAATGTGGAGAACTTAAAGTTGTATGAACCACCATTGATCCTGGACACTGATGAGGTTGGGAAAGTTCCTATAGTTGATGATTTTGCACTAGAGTATCTCGATGAGTTACTTGAAGACATCATCCTTGACAGAAGGACCAGGACTTCACGACGAGGAGATGTGGAATACCTTCGAGTTGGTTTCAAGTGGATGCACCCCAGCAAGGAAAAATGACTGGAGAAGGAAAGGATGAGGGAACAATTCCCTCACTTTCCAATTGACTAATAAAGCTTTTAGCGTCCAAAAGTTCCTCAATGGGGAGGATTGATTCGGGTGGATTTTAAGACACAATGGCATGGAAAAGCTCAAAATTAAAAGTGGAACAAAAATCAAGTATCTTGACATTAAATCGAAGTGCTCGTCGCCTTGATTCCAACAGTGTGAACGACACTCTAATCTGAGTCCTAATGATGAAGTTATGGCAAAAAGAAGATTGCCTTGTCCCTTTGGAAAAGGAGGCATTTTCTCTAAAAAATGGCTTTAAGCCTTTAAAAGGAAAATCACAATTGGAGAAGTCAAGAGGCAAGCTTAATGCAGGTGCAGTGGAACCCTCAATCATCGATCTTTGACTAAATCACAATTAGAGGCAAGCGATGGCCGATATTGACGATTTCAGGTAAGCGATCGAAGATATCAGGGCAAAGGAAGGCAAGCACGTGATATCAGAACCAGGCATAGCCGACTTGCGATTACGATGTCAGTGATCAGAGCGATCCACAGAACCAAAAAGCAGAACCCTGGGCCGTTGTATGAGTGAGATGTTGATGCGATCAGTCGATGCCGATATCGGCGATTGGCGATGACGGTCGACAATCCCCTGCTAATAGGACTATTGAACCAGCGATATGTCGATTGCGATATGGTGGCCGGACCCGATGGGTCTATAAGTCCAATTTCATATATTTGAAGTCTGGCTTTAAGGCTTTTGGTCAGATTTTTCAGTGTGTTTCGTGTGTTTTCTGTTTAACGAAAAAAGGCCTATTTTCGAGGTTTGGTTGTGCCTGCCGATCCTTCCCTTCAATCGCTGCTATTCTAAACAAACCGACCTCTAATCTAAGCGTGCTTGTAACAAAGGAAGTGCTATAAAACCCGATGCACGTGGAAAGTGTAGGAGGAGAGGATTTTTGGCACGCAGTTCGAGGCAGAGCTTACAAGAGGGGCAAAGTTCATTTTGTCTGAATTAGACAGATTTTATATGGTTTCCGCCCTTATCGACGCCACAAATGTAGTGGTGCTATCCACTTCTTCATCTGAGTTCTCCTCTTCTCAGCCATTTTTCAAAATGGAAGTATAATACTCCTTTTATATACCTGATGATTGTATTCTCTTCTTTTCATGCCATTTAATGAATGAAAGCCTCCCCATTGCTCGAGCAGGGCCCGGAGACATAGTCCGAGTTGGATGAACTCTGTTATCAAGTCTGGTTGTCTTCTTTTCATGCTTTACATGTTTCTTCTTCTTCTTTTATCATGTGCACATTAAATTTCTATGTTAAGCTGCAATTTCTACATGTGATTCTTTTCATACATCTATAAGAAAAAGATCCTTGGATCAGAAAAGGAAGAGATGATAGAGAAATGGTAGGGGAGTTATTCTACAAGGCATAAATTCCTAATTTTGGCTCTGATACCATGTTAGGCCAAGGAATGAGTACTGAATTATGCATTTGCATTAATGTAAACATGATTATATAAAAAGAGGAGGTGTGACCTTTGGGATTTATATCAAGGTCTCTTCCTATTCTAACTCTTTGATTTTCCTTAATTTACCTGTTTACAAATTTCTCACCCTCTCCCTAAAATTTATGTGTCCAACAAATCTATATATATATATATTATGGAGTTGAAATTTTATTTTTGTATTTAAAATATTGCAACTAAGGTTAGTAGTAATTTACATAGGAATAGTTCAAAGATCCCAAACATATATTAAATAGTTATTTAGGGTTACAAAAGCGATGTATTTCAAGTTAACTTGTATATAATTTGCTTCACAAAAACACCTAACAACTTGATAATATAGAAATACATATAATTAATGGTGAATACGAAAAATATTTGCTTCTTCCTAACCATCATCTTAGTGGGTGGGGCAGCGGGGTCGGGGTGGGGAGGTGTTGGGGCGGAAGGAATTTTTACTTCTTAATTTCAATTGGGTAAATTAATTGAAGTATTAATTCCTCTTCTTGAATGTAGCTTGGACGAAATTCTCTAAAGACTCGTTATTTGAAGAAGCAGATGAAATACATACTTTTGGAAATTAAGAGACAAATTGCAAAGCATATCATGCTCTACCTCGATGATGCCAATCCTTTTTTTCTATTGAACTAAAAAGCTCATAATGTTTACATGTCAAGAGATGCATAGATGCCCATTCTTACTAGAATTTAGAAGTCACAAAGATTAATGAGATGTTATTAGACTAGATGAAGTTGATGTTATTAGACTGGATGGTGTCCTCAAGCCACCTCAAGGCCCTTTGAAATGCCTGCACCTCCCTATTCTTCATATGTATCAAACGTGCAAAGTGAAATTGATGTAGAAAATCTAAGCCAATAATAAATAATCTATGTAGAAGAGCTTTGATGGTGTCACCAGAGCTTCTATAAAGTCATAAAAACCCAAGATCTTTGCAAAATTCGAAAATCAAAATATCAACATTGAATTTGTTATTCAATAGCTGTGTGAAGGAAGTCATGTTTCAACCAAAGAAACTAGAAAAAAAAAGGGGTATTGAAGAGTCTTGAGACCAAGATTCCAAACTCCCATCCTACCTAACAATTGAAACCCATATTGCATCCAAGACTCAACCTTCATTTTATTCATTATGTAAGTTTGTGTTGGAAACAAGAGCATCAAGCAAAATACTTATAGAAAAACAAGTATAGAGACCAGGGATGAAACTTTCTTCCCCACAAGATTATAAAGGACAAGATTCCCTTGGCATCCAACCATTAATCTCAACCATATTCAACTTTAAAATGTTCAAATTCAAAGCAAATTGATTAACAAACCACCCATGAATTTACTTATCAAATTTCTATGCACACTAGTAAAACAATCAATTTGGTGCCTAATTCTAATACACAACCACAACATTATCCCACAAGATTTATGCCAAGAGGAGACCAATCATTCAACAATCATAGTTAGGAGAAGGTTTACCTGATGTGAAAATGATAGCATATCCTCGTCTCACCCATTCCAATGCTAATACAATGAAATGTGGAGAATTAGCTACTTTGTCTATAGCATATCCTCGTCTCACCCATTCCAATGCTAATACAATGAAGTGTGGAGAATTAGCTACTTTGTCTACTTCTTCAATGAGGTCTCTTTTAACACAGTGATAGAAGATTTTGAAAAATGTCACTTTTGATATTTTTTTAGCAATAATGAGTGTTGATTTTCTTCTTAGTAAAAGGGATCTACATAACATTGTTAATAAGGTTCTAACATTAACTATTTCAGCTAATCTACCAAGTTGATTTTCTTCTTAGTAAAAGGGATCTACATAACATTGTTAATAAGGTTCTAACATTAACTATTTCAGCTAATCTACCAAGTTTTTGAAAAATATCTTTTTGATGTTTTTTTTAAGCAAAAATGAGCGTTGATTTTCTTCTTAGTAAAAAGGGATCTACATAACATTGCTAATGAGGTTCTAATATTAACTATTTCAGCTAATCTACCACTTTTGATGTTTTTTTTAAGCAATAATGAGTGTTGATTTTCTTCTTAGTAAAATGAATCTACATAACATTGTTAATAAGGTTCTAACATTGACTATTTCAGCTAATCTACCAAGTTTTTGAAAAATATCACTTTTGATGTTTTTTTAAGCAATAATAAGCGTTGATTTTCTTCTTAGTAAAAATGGATCTATATAACATTGTTAATAAGGTTCTAACATTAACTATTTCAGCTAATTTACCAAGTTTTTAGATAGTAGAATAATATTTCTCTATAAGATCATGAACACTTTCCACTCTTTTATCATGCTACCCATGATTAATTAGCAAGTTAATTTTTTATTTTAAAATTAATAAATGTTAATAATTATATTTATATTTCAATGATGATAACATGAATTATTTTTAAATATTTAGAAATAATAAAAATTTTTTTAATTTTTTGTTTTATATTCTGGCTGCCAATAAAAATATATCATGTTTTACAAAAAACAAAGAAATTATATAATATATATTAAAATTTTATAATTTTATCTCAAGTTATAATTTTTAATTTATGCAAAAATATTATATGGTTGTTTACTATTTTTCAAAATTCTAATACCCTCACTCTTATCAGAAGCTTCAAACCAGGCGCAAATACAACCTGCTTTACCACCATTGCAACCGGATTCGGCAGCTCGAACCAGGGATAATGCGCCTAGGCTTCCCCAGCCGCCCCCAGGCTCCAATAATATATATATAATTTGAACACATTTGATTAATACTTCAAGCTAAGAAAGATAGACGTTTTGGTATGGATTGAAAATATAACAGTTTTTGAATTGTCATTACCTTAGCAATAAATATGTATATTTTAAAGGATCTGTTACTTAAAATACTTTATCTATGTAAAGATAAAGATAGTTATATAATCATTTTTTTCAAATTATTATTATTTTCATGGTATAGATATTGTAAAGATAAAGATGGTTATGAGATAATCATTTTTTCAAACTATTATTAATTTTTAATATTATGGTGTAGACCTTGTAAATATACTGATAGCTATATTAACATGGCTTTTCTCAAATTATCATTGTTTTTTGGTGTAGATATTTCTTTAAAGGTGAATTTAATTTTGTTTTTTTAATACGATTTTAGCTTAAACAAAGTGAGATGTAATTTTGGAATGTGATGCATACAAAGACATTAGAGAAAGTTATGAGAACATATTAATATTAGTTTCTTGGCATTACCTTTTTAGCGAGGAAATTGCTGGAAAATTAGATCAGTTCAGCATCAATTTGAATTTGAATCGGAAAAACACAAAATTACAAAAACTAAAAACAAGGGACTAATAATTAAAGATCGATGATAATTTTTGTTTTTGCTGATCCCCTAAGAAGTAGTAACGGATTATATAGACTCGATTTAGGGCGGTGCAGCGGTCCACGTTGACATATTCTCGCTAACGAATATAATGGTGAACACATGATGTAGCTGTTGAGCTCTAAAATAGTGTGTCCGAGGACCACTGACATTGAGTTGTGAAAATAAATGGTATCTCCAAGTTGACGAGGACAATCCGTATTTCGAAATAAATGCTTTCACATCATTTGATGGCGACTCGAGAGGAATACAATGCACATGCACGAATATGCCAAATGAAATTCGGATATCTTTTCAGAGAGTTCGATTTTAAGAATACAAAACAGATGGTGGCTGGTGGTGTTTTTGGCAAATTATTAAAGATTTTTATTATACCTATATTGTTTTATTATATCGTTTTGTTTTTAAGTTAAAAAAACAGTCGATTATTTTTAAATTTTTAAAGTAAATTGTGTGAAATTTATTAAAATTTTTACAAAAATAAATATTAAATTTAATATTTTGAAAATTAAAATAAGTTTTAAAATTTAAAATTATAAATTTTTTTTTATTAATTTATAAAGTAAATAATTAATTTATAAATATAAAAAAATTTACTATTTTTTTTGTAGGCTGGGGCGGGACTCTTCGATTTACATGTCCATTAAGTACCCCTCAACAAGGGAAGAGTAGCTCAAGATTTAAACCCAAGACTTCCGGTTTAGTAAGACTTCATTTCCACGACCATTGCCGCTTGAGCTACCCCATATAGACATAAAATTTACTATTTTTAATAATAAATCAAATTTCAATATTCATAAAAATTCAATACACACCCATTCAACCACCTTACCACCTTATACATAAGGGTTCTTCCACATCAATTCAACCACCTTATATATAAGGGTTCTTCCAAATTGGGCAACTGGAAATGCTTTTATTCGGTTAGAATGAACAGGTTTTCGGGAGTCATATCAAGTAAATACATTATTCACTCCGTCAGTTCAGTAGGTACATCATAAAAACGCTTTGAGGAATGGACTCAATGCTTATATTATTAGGCAAACTTTTGAAAAATGGTGGATGATCTAAGTAATATTTAAGAACATTAAATTTATTTTAATAATTAACTTGTAAATATTAAAATATATAATTTATACTCGTAACGTATGGACTTGGGATTAACTTGTAAATATTAAAATATATAATTTATGCTCATAACGTTATGGACTTGTGTTAACTTTGTAAATATTAGAACATATATAATTTTAAAATCATATAATTTATGCTCATAACGTATGACTTGGGATTACTTGTTAAACTATTTAAATATATAATTTATACTCATTAACGAAAAAACTAATAAATATAAACCAAAATATATTAAAAATATATAATTTTTTTTTTCTTTTCTTTTTTTGGAAGGTGGCAAAACCTATCAAACTCAGGGGTCAAACCAACAGTGAGGACAACCATCTCTAGCTGCTATCCGGGAATGTCCGTTTGACTCATCACTGTTATAAGGAAAACCACGCCACCTGTAATAACCCGTTGGTGGTCCGTAAGGGAGCAGACTTTCACTCCTGCTAGATGCCTCTGGGTCTTGGGCCGTTAACCTGTGGTCCGTAAGGGAGCAGGCTTACACTCCTGCCAGATGCCTCTGGGTCTTGGACCGTTAACCTGTTTCCTTATGTCCGAGGAAGACGAGCTCTTAGCCAAGCAAAAGCAGTTTTACGGCATATTGGTCTGTAAGGGAGCAGGCTTGCACTCCTGCCAGATGCCTCTGGGTCTTGGACCGTTAACGTGTTTCCTTATGTCCGAGGAAGACGAGCTCTTAGCCAAGCAAAAGCAGTTTTACGGCATACTCTAGCCGAATTAAAATATACAATCTAACTATGATATGATGTTGATTTATTATATAAATAGATTTTTAAATATATTAATTTAATAATTTTATTTATTAACATAGAAACTAAAAAGTCAAGGGAAAAACCATGTGGAATTGAAATGGATGTATGAT
>APFE031458573.1:49846-63444 GCA_000404065.3 Pinus taeda | reverse complement strand
TTACAATTATATGGATTTTTTTGTTACTAATTCTTCTCAATTTTAATCACTATTTTTTTCTCCTATTTTAAAATTTATACAAATATTTTTGTTACCAAATTTTTTGAATCAAATTATTTGGAAAATGAAAAACAAGGGGATATGCAGATCTCATGCTGAGGATGGTATTATCTGGAAGGGGAAGGGAGGGAAAATGAATGTTTATGTAAAAGATATATATCTATCTCTTTTAGAGGTCCATTTTCCACTTACATCTTCCCATACATGTTTTGAAAATCTGGGGCCCCTATAAGATTATCATATTTTCATGACTTGTTTTTCACAATAAATATTATCTGGAAGGGGAAGGGAGGGAAGATGAATGTTTATGTAAAATATATATATCTATTTCTTTTAAAGGTCCATTTTCCATTTTCTGATAACATCTTCCCATACACGTTTTGGAAATTTGGTTGCCCCTATAAGATTATCATATTCTCATGGCTTGTTTTTCACAATAAAAATCTTACCTGGGACAATATGCAAAAGAGGAACTGGTATGGCCGTGCTATCTTCTCAATTTGCAAATCTCAGGAAGAATACAGTTTACACATTTTCTTAAAATGTATTCATTCTCAGGAGCTCTCTGGAAGAATTTGGCCACTTATTTTGGCTTCAATTATATTACTCATTCCTCTATTAAAGAAGCATTTATTTGGTGGAGTAAACAATTATTTTGGCTTCAATTATATTACTCATTCCTCTATTAAAGAAGCATTTATTTGGTGGAGTAAACAGAAAGCAATTTGGAGACCTATCCCTCTTTTAGTCTTTTGGTCAATCTGGAAATGGAGGAATAAGGTTTTATTTCAAGACAAAAAGGATAGTTTTAAAATTGTTTTTGAACTTATCGTTTCTCAGTATAATGCATTTCCACCCTCCATCCCTTAGCATAAAAAAGAAAAGTCAAAGGAAATATTACCTTTCCAGATGAGTTATCCTAGGGCTCATTTTGATGGGACTGCTCAAAATGGAATATGTGCTTGTGGAGTCTTTCATTAGTATACAAGAGGATCAACATTTTGCTATCTATTGGAATGCAGGAGAAGGAACAAACAATAAAGCGGCTCTATTTGGACTACTTTTATTCTGTAACTTCCTTAATATAGATTCCATGCATATCTATGGAGACTTAAAACTCATTATACATCATGTAAACGATAAGATCTCCATAAAAAATCACAATCTTTTCAGTAGGATGAACATAATCGCTTCTCTCTAGAAGTCTACAAAGGATTTCTCCATTAAACATGTCGACAGATCCCAGAATATACTTGCAGATGAAATTTCAAAGAAAGGGATCCATACACAGATTGGAAAATGGAATATGAACATAACAGTGGGACACAAAACATATCAAATGCAGGAATTCTCTCTTCTGGGCACATAGTGATCATTCTACAAGCCCTGGTATGTTTCATGAACCTGTTTTTCAATTATTTTCCAAAAGCATATGTTTCTTAGATATTACAAATATCTCCGGTTGTGGGTTTTGTCTCCTATACCCAGAATCTATTTATGGTTGGTATCTAGAACTTTGTCTCCTATACCCAGAATCTATTTATGGTTGGTATCTAAAACATTGTTTTGTGTCCAACATTTTTGTTGCATAGATTGTTTATCGGGCTACAAGAGTTTGCTTCTATATCCTACTATTTTTGTATTTGAAATCAATGATTTATAATACTATCAAGCTTGTTTCGTACTGAAAATTTTAAAATCACAAGTTATGTCTTTCGATTTTACAATTTTAATTAAAAAATCACAACTTTAAAGTATATAAATTAATTTATTTTTATTAAAATCATTTAATATAAAATAATAGTATTGTATTGAATATTAATAATTTAAATTCAAGCTTTGCAATCCTATAATATATTATTAATTAAGAATTGAATTATTATTACTTCTATTTTTAAATAAAATCTTAGGAATGATTGCATTTCCCCTATGGATAGTGAGAACAACTAGGGTTTAGCCTTAAATATTCTTTGAAAGGCTCAATCTTAATGAATTTATTTGTTTACAATAACTTTGGTTATCAATTACTTTTTGCATAAGATGTAGGTATTAAGCAACAACACTGCATATTACACTTGTTATTAATATGAATTTACACTTAAAGTATTCCAATTTTGGATGTTTAATTCAAAGTGTTCTTTTGATGTTGGTTACTAGCAATTGTTCCTAAAGATGCAATGACATCGAAGGAATACAAGATTTGGGAAGATCATCTTGAAAAATAAATCACTAAATATAAGAAGACTTATTTTTTTAATAGAGCAAATATTATATAAATTTTATTTGGGAAAATTCTTGGGAAAACTTTATTTTATTTTTTTAAATATGTAGTTTAATTATTTAAATTTTTGTTTCTTATTAACTAAATATTATTTTTAATTGAAATTATAGAAAGATACATGTCAATGTCAATTCCAAGTTGAGATGGAAATTATACATTTTCCTCATACTTAGTTGTAAATTGAAACAAAATTTACAATTAAATATAATTAATAATTTTATATAAGATTGAAAGTGAGCCTATATTAAATAGTTTTGTGACCCATATGCACACATGTGGATTAAAGCTCACTCCATGTCCTCCTTAAAAGTCAAAGGATCTTAGCTAGCTTGGTTTAGTGAACACTTCATTTCCATCTGTATGAGTTCAAGTATAGTTTAAACATTTTAGCTTATATTAAATAGTTTTGTGACCCATATGCACATATATATGGATTAAAACTCACTCCATGTCCTCCTTAAAAGTCAAAGGATCTTAGCTAGCATGATTTAGTGAACACTTCATTTCCCTTGTATGGGTTCAAGTCTAATTTAAACATGTTATAAAGTTATAGATTCTCCACAAATTCTAATTTTTAAGAAATATATATAAATAATTTAGCTAAAAAACTATAAAATTTATACATTCTGATTATTAATTTTTTTTTTTGTTTTTTTTTTTTTTTTTAAATTTTATCTTTCCCCATTTTCATTTTTTCATTTTTCAAAACCTTGCCAAATTATTGACGATAATATTTTTTTTGGGCTAAATATTAATATCCAATATCAACACAGTTTTGATTTCCCTCGTGACTTAACAACTACTTAAACGCTAAACAATTTGCTAAAAAAAAGTAGTATCAATCTTAATTTGCTCATGAGATGATGATGATGCTCAAGCATCTTTGCATGTTTATTGATAATCCATCATCTCATCGTGGATGTGGAGATCCACATAAAGTCATCACTCTAAAAGTTGAATACTAGAATATGCACAATTAACGGAAGTGATGCAATCAATTTCCACACAAAAAATTCAAACACCAATTAGTGGAAGTGATTAACCTTTAGGAGAAAGAGAGTTTACAAATATGTAGGACCATAAAATAGGTTATTACAATTAGAAGTATGATTTGGTGTGGGTGGAGATGAGCACTGTTTTTGTTTTTTTGTTTTTAAATTTAGAATAATTGGTAACTGGTGAGAGTTATTTTGAACAGATCCAGGATCAAATTTCACTGGCTGCCACTATAAACTTAGGTTAGGTGCAACAACGTGCAAGTCTCACACAATAGCAATTAACTTATGCCTCAACAAGAGCCGAAAAGTCCGTTCTGAAGTCGCCTACTCTTCTAATCAAGACACAACAGGCCATATATACTCAATAAAATTTTAACATTAATAAACCAAATTCGAAACATGGTAGCCTCCAGTGTTTGAAGGCATTACATATGTGTCATTCTTTCATTAAAAAAACTGAATTAAAGAATGAACAATAAGAGAGCTTACCTGCGTGTGGCCGTGCAGCAATGCTCAGAGTGCGGTATTGATATTGAAAATTCTGATGGTCCCAACATGCAATCCATACCAAATGTAGTTTTTGTTCACCGGAATTTGCCGGTCAACGACAAGCACTGGCTCAGAGCTATAGTTCGTGATCGGAGAAACCTCAAGCTGCGGCTATGCCTCTCCTATTTATCACAAAACAATGTCGATATTACTTTTAATTTAAAGGTAATCTAAATTGTAGATATAATTACAGGTAAATAATTTTATATGGAATGATAATATTTTTATGTTGTGTGGAGAAGAGTTTTCTAGTATGGGTGAAGTAGGAGGAGATGTTGTAATGTTTCATATTTTGATTTAATTTTAAAAAAATGATGTATTTCATGGTTTTTATCAATAATATTTTTAATATATAGTATTGTTTTTTAATGTGATTCATTTAAAAGTTGATGATTAAATTATTGTGGCTGTAAAGATCAAATGTTTTTTTAGTGTAAAAGAGGCTTGTACTTAAAGAGATCTCTCTTCGTTTTTGGTGAATTTGGAGTTAAAATAGATCTAACCTAGTTGTTAATATAAATAATGCAATAAGAAAAATTTTGATTAAAAAATATGAAAGCTATTATATTTATTATACCAAAAATATGAAAGCTATTATATTTATTATATCAAAGATATCACACATTATGTTTATTATTTTAAAAATATGAGACTAAAATGTATAGGAAGTAAAATTTAGTGAAGTATAATTGTCTCTATTATGGATGGTGTGTGTGTATTTCTTTCCATCCTATATTTCTCATATTTCAACTAATTTAATCATTTAAACATAAAAATGGTAAATAAAGAATATGAGATCTAAAAGGAATGAACATTCACAATAAAGAGTTCAATAATTTATCAATCTATTATGGAAAACTATTCAAGTGGATTCACCATGGCAGTTTACAAATCAAAAGCCTTCAAAAATATATACTACATAATTATATTATCTTAATAGTTTTTTTCTTTGAATTATTTCCTCTTATTCACATTGGGCTTGAGTTAAGCTTGAAGTGATGCTTCTTCTTCTACGAAGGCCTTAGAGTGGCCTTCTAGTATCATGTTTTGTTGCAATTGGTTCATTTTTTCCTCTAGTTTTCCTTGGGTTTCAAAATGTCTCTAATTTCATCCTTATTAATTTTTTTAATTCGTATCTTTAGGTACTTCAATCATTGCAGAAAACAAAACATAGGAGTGTCGTGATTTATATCTACCTCTTTCTACCATTTAGCAAATATTATCAACGAAGGTAGGGTGCTCAAGCCAAAAGGATTCAAATTTAAAACACAATTTTCGGTTGTTCTTCAGTTCAATATCAAGGAATATCGACCAATGATCAAATCCCACATAAGGGAAAATGATTGCTTCTAGATGAAGGCCAACCAACAATTGAATCAGAGATTAGAAATTGATTCAACTTGGATGCAACCTTATTTGAGCCACTTATTTGGTTCAAGTTTGGAACCATTTGCTAGTTTCTAGATCCACTAGGTCCATTTGTTGAATCACATCTTTAAAGTTCTAAGCGTCCAAGTCAAGTCTCCTTACACCTCCTCTTTTTTAGCTAGAAAAGTTATTGTATTAATGTCTCCACCAATTTCCTAATGGTGATCTCAAATGACTCTTTGAAGATATTAAAGGGAATTCAATAAGGTAAGTTTATTTGCTAGAATTTGGGGGCCATAAACATTCATTAAATAACCCATTTTAGTTGAGTTTGGTAGTTGGAATTTGGCTATAAGTGTTTCTAGAATTAAAAAGAAGTTCAAGACATATTTTTGTGGGATTCCATATGAGCGTGATTCCTCCAGATACCCCTCGAGCATCAATAACCATTGCTTTTCTTCATTTCCAACAAATAGGTGTGTTCTTGGACATTGATTTGGTAGAGCATTTTGTCTCTTATAGCATTATTAAAGAGGGTTGTTCTTTGATCTTTTTGATTTTAAGAAGCCTTTGTTTTCTTTTACATTCAAGACTCTTATGTTGCATGAGATAATATTCATCATTGAGAAGGAGGATTGGGTTAATACATTTCAATTCTAACAACACTTGGTTAAAAGTTCATGTAATAAAAGTTAATAAAGGCAAAATAAGACCACGATTAAGGGGCACTTATTCCAAGCTGAATGTTGGGAAAGACATCTTAGTGTGGGTGTTCATTGGTTTATTATGGCTAAGGAAATTGGCAAAGCCAATGGATAAGGCATTGAAAAGGAAAAATGACATTTTGGCATTTTATTTATGAAAATAATGGAAATGGGAGAAGATGAAGAAAATTCGTAGGTTGCCTGTGAGGAGGAAAATGAAGGAAAATAATGGAAAATGAAGAAAATAGAGGCCTCATTAATAAAAAGGCTTTTAAGGATCAGTTGGAAAGCTTTTTGCTCATGGTTGGTTAGTGTAACCTTTTGGTCAGTTCAGTTTTAGAGCTCTCCCATTATTCTCTCTCTCTCTCTCACTCTTGGACACTTAGAGTTTTCTTGGAGCTTTCTAGATTTGGAGCAAGGAAGGGAAAAGAAAGCAAAGGAAGGACAAGGAAAGGAAAGGAAAATAAAGAGTAAGCAAGGAAGAGTAGGATGAAACAGCTTCAGTAGGAATAATTGCAGGTAACATATTGCATGTGTGATTTCCTAGTTGGTTTTGACATGCATGACTTTGCATGTTGGTATCTGGTTCTCTTGTTGCCATTAGCATGGTCTTGGCGGGTTATGAAAGTGGTTTTCAACCTTTTCTTTCCTTTTTCCGGATAACCATAGTGTGATGGGATTGTTTCTCCGTTTTGAGCTTTGGAATTGCCGGATGGTTTTAGAATCTGAGGCAAAGGTGGTCTCAGGAAAATTCCTAAAGGCCTAGGAATCCCTTGATTGGTTTTCACGGGATGCACGGTAAAGCCTGAGGGTGGTGTCTCGGTTTAGGGCCTAGTGATCCAATGTGGATTACGGTCAAGCCTAAGAGACAAGGAGACGAAAAATTCCTCAAGGATAGTGATGGAGTTCATAGGCATTCCAGGCTCGGTTTGGTTTTGTGATCTCAGTGCCGGTTTTAGTGAGATCACGGTTTGGTGAGGGTGGAAGTGGTTTAACCTCTGGATTCCCTTGGTTGTTTTTGGATTGGTTTATCCATGAGATCCCACATTCATGCTTGGAATATGGCACGAGGGTGACTAGATGAAAGAAAGATTTAATTCAACCATGTGTATGGTCAAATGGTACGTCAAAGTCCCAAACCTGGTCGACTCTTGCCTATGTTTAATAATAACTAAGTTCTCTTGATTTTGTACTTGTTATTATGTGGCCTTAATTGTTGTTATCTCATTTTTATTTACATGGTTTAATGCTGGTTATAAGCATGTTTATGTGATTAGTTATAGTCATGGTTATTTCATGTATTTACTTGTAACTAAACGGATAATGGATGCAAGACCTAATTAATGTCAAAACAGTTAAGGGAAGAGGGTTGTGATCCTTCTTGTCAAGTCTCATATGACTTATAATCCATTTAATCTCTATCTTGAATTCATTTCCTATAGATTACATTGATGCCAAGTGTTTAACAGAATGTCAGTCCCGATCGGGGATCGTCAGGCCTAGTCTTAAATTCATTTTTTGATTTGTAAGTCTTTTCATTATGTAAATTATGGATTCTGAAAGCTACAAGGGTTTCTGAGCAGTGACTTGGATTCTGGGCTTGAAAGTGGCACAAATCTTAGAGTTGCAGGCACAGGTATGAGGAGAAAAGTCCCCATACGTACCCATGCCTTGCTGTGCAAGTGTCTGGAGCCTCCGAGATGCACCTTTGTCCATATCAAGGGAGTATCCAGGGGTTTAATGGTATAAAACTTAGTGGGACCCATGGACTAGTCATGGGGATGACTGGGAAGGCTTCTCGAAGTCTTGTAGTAGGTATAGAAGGTTTGTGTTGTGGGTTTCCGTCGATTCCACTTCCTTAACTAACACATGGGCATTCAAATCATATCATAGTCACTTCTCGTCACATGTTTACCCTGGTTGGACGGTTACTTGGGTAGATGTGGGAGGAGAGAGTTACATTAATCAACAAGGTCATCCTCCCCGAATTAACCAACATTCCTCCAATATCTTGTGGTAGATTGTATTCATTCTGTGAACTTTCTTTTTTGATGCTTTGGTATTTTTGGTGGGATCATTAAGAGCATGAGTTTTAATCCCTAAACAAGACAAGGTAGGGTTCTTACATTTTTTTAGCTAAACGTGCTTTACCTTGTTCTTGAGAAGATTTTTTTGTAGCAATTGGAGTTATTTATTTGATTAGAATTGGGAGTCTTTGACTCCCACATTGTGATACACACTTACGAATCTGAGTCTTCAAATTCCATTTCATCGCCATTTTCCAAGTTTATTGTGTCATCTCTATCTAGCATCTTGATTTTATTTGCTCCAATCTAAGGTTGTGATTTCATATCATCTATTTTTCTTATTTTAGGCTCCTATTTAGTGGCTGAAATGGGATTGATGGGTGAAGGAGGATAGGGGTTTTGAGACTTAGTTTGATGGGGATCTTAGTCCTTTTTGGAATTACTAGAAAGAATCTCAAAGCAATTTTTAGTTTTGGTTCCCGAAGGGTTTGGAGGTATAAGGGCTTTTTTGTGGGGCTTTCCCTTGGAGGTTACTATCTCGAAGCCTTCATGGTCATTGTCAATTGATGCCTTGGGAAAGGGGAGGGGTTGGTTGATTGAGAGGACAATTGCAAAAAACATGTCCATTTTTGTGACATTTGCGACAATGGAATATAAATTGTTCATAGCCAATTATTTGGTTCCAAATTAAATATTAATAGTTTAGATAGATGGAAGCAAAAATGACTTGGAAATGTCCATATATACATAAATTTGTTCATAAGAGATGTAACATCCTTGCTTGGTAATCTATAATATTTTTACAAATGCGTTAAAACCATTGCCAAATCCATCTAGAATTTTTGGATCTTAGATGTCATTTGTTAGAGAGGATAGGCGTATCCAAACTAGTAAAATTGTGAAGTCTTCCTTGTTAAGGTTGAATCTTTCTTTCAAAAAGAAAGGTAGATGCCAACAGAGTTAAAAAGTATTAGCCATTTTCAAAGACCTAATTTTTATTCTCTTGATTGTGGAAGATAATTGTAAAGAATCCTTTTGAGCCCAACTTCAAGTCTACATGGCCTTTTGACTTACATATGATGTTCATCCAACAAATCAAAGCTTAATTCACAGACCAAACTCCCATAAATTTGTTGATCACCATGTGATCTTTCATGTATTGAATGTACTCAACTCCCTGAAGGGTGGTAACTTCATATGTTAGGTTTTGGACCAATTTTGGTATGCATCATTTAGATCCCCTAAGGTGTCATTTTTCCTAAGGCTTTTCCTCCTAATTATTACTCTTCAGGACAATGATGCTTGAAATATTAGTGTTTCTAGGCCAAAATAAATGGGATATGCCTTCCCACCACTAGAGTTGATTGAGGAGTTGCCACAAGGATGAAAATGATCCCCTCGATTCCCTATGATAATGTTGCAATAGGAGGGGGTGATTCTCGCTTCTCCAATTGTTGCCATATAGAGTTGTAATAAACCCTCCTTCGTTGCTACATAATACACACTCTACCTTGAGTGCCTATATAAAAAGGAATAATAATTCTAAAATTGATTCGTGTTACATGATGTTAATTAAAAATATTTTATTTTCAAAAACATTGATGATTTTTAAAATTATAATAATTTTTTAAAATACTAGTTTATAAATTATTACTTAAAATATTTATTATTTACAAAGTTAAAGTTTGGCACCCTCTTTTGGATGAGATCCACACTCAGATGGAGAGGAATTACGAAGAAAAATATGAAGACAAAATTGCCCCCAAGGATCATCATATATATAACTTGACACAACCATCTTGGTGAACTGTAAATTTTTCTTTTTGCTTGATAGGAAAATCCTCAAGGAACGCGAAGAATTATGGAGACTGAGAAGTAGGGTGACTTGGCTGCTTGAGGGAGATGACAATACAAAATTCTATCACAAGTTTGCAAATGGTTGGAAATCCATCAATATCATCTGGCAACTCTCGAATGAGCAAGGTTACACTATCAATACTTTCCCTCAGTTGGCTTCTTTAGTGAACTCTCACTTTAAACAGATCTACAGGCCCCCCCTGAAGCAAATCTTGCCGAAATCATTTAAGTAGCTCAATTATTCCCTCGTTTTATGGATTAGGAAGTAGGCAGGGAACTGACTAAGTAGATCACTATCGGCGAATTAGAAGCCACGATCAAATGGTTTAAGAGGGACAAAAGCCCAGGGCCGGATGGATGGTCGATCAAGTTTTATTCAACTTTTTTTGAAACCCTGGGAGAGGATCTTAAAGTCATTGACCACTCCAGATCCAATGGGAAGATCCTCGAATCCTTCACCTCCACATTCATCGCCCTCATTCCAAAATCCGACAACCCCTCTACCTTTGATGACTACAAACCTATATCTCTGTGTAACTGCATCTACAAGGTTGTGTCAAAAATTATTGCAAATCGAATGCAACCCATTCTATCCGAGAAAATTTTGCCGGAGAAATCTGCCTTCCTACAAGATCGCCAAATCCATGAAGCTGTGGGAACTCCCCAGGAGGTACTCCACTCTTTGCATTCCAAGAAAATCAAAGGTATGATCCTAAAGGTAGACCTCTCAAAAGCCTTTGATAGAGCAAACTGGTTGTATATTAGAATGCTTTTAACCCACCTAGAGTTCCCTTTTGAATTCATTAAATGGATCATGAGCTTCATGACTAATATACCTTTCAATGTGCTTATCAATGGGGAAACTTCCCCCTTTTTTTGTTCTGAAAGAGGTCTCAGACAGGGATTCCCCCTATCCCCTTTTCTCTTTCTATTGATAATGGAAGGTCTCCAAAGAAGAATTCAAAAGAGGCAAACTGAAGGGAATAAAAATCATGGATGATTGCACTTTGAATCATCTGTTATTTGTCGACAATGTCCTTCTATTTCTTAATGGAAGCATTGGAGACTTGACAATCATGAAGAACACAATTGGTTTATTCCAAACAGCCACAGGCATGACTGTCAATTGCAACAAATCGACCCTCACAGAAGCAGGATGGTCTCCCCATGAAATCCATTATGTGATGCAAAGGTTCCAGTACACTCTTCTTAGGTTGGAAGATGGACTCAGATATCTGGGCTACAAGCTAAAACCTATGGGGTACAATATTATAGATTGGACCTAGCTCATTTCCAAAATGGAGAAAAGACTAAACATTTGGTACTACAAATACCTCTCTAGGGCAAGCAGACTTACTCTCATTAAAGCTGTTCTAGAGGCCACCCCAGTTTACTGGATGTCACTGGCATGGATCCCCTGGGGTATACTATCCATAATTTAGGCCTTATGCTGTAGATTCCTTTTGGAAGAGACATCAGTCAAGAAGAATATTCGCATGGGTAAAATGGGAGGCCCTAAATCTGCCTAAGAAATGAGGATGATGGGGCATAAAGAAATTAGAAGACTTCTCCACAACCCTGGTAGCGAAACTAGGGTGGCAACATATCACAACCAATAGCCTACAGACTAGGGTGGCCTGTTCAAAATATATTGCTCCCTCAAACCTGATGGATTGGATAAGCCAACCACAGAGATTACATTCAGGGGTTTCAATCATATGGAAGGCGGTAATAAAATCACTTGACATCATCAGGGCCAACATCACCTGGAAAATTCAGTACAGATTGAAAGTGAGGATTGGTCTAGATCCATAATTTGGATGCTGGAATATATATAGGTTTTTAGATGACCTTAGAGCTTTCCTCAGAGATAGCAACATTACCCATATTGGCCACATAGCAGATTTTAATCGCTCCACCCCCTTTCAGCAAGCCTAGAAATCAGCTTAGAGATTAAACATCCCCCATCAATGGACACAACATTGGAACACCTTCATCAGGTCCCTCACTGAGGCACATATCCAGATTAGTGAGGAAGAAGATGAAGTCATCTAGGCACGCTCAAAAACGGGGAAATACTCACCAAAGGAGGGATATCTAGTTCTAGCTGAAGATCGTCGCCCTTAGGTCATAGTGTCACGGTGGAAGCATCTATGGAAGCTAAAGTCGCCCCCCCCTCCCCCCACCCAGGAATAGACTTCTCATGTGGACTATACTTAAGAACAAAATTCCCATTGGAGACAATCTACTCAAGCGATCTCATCATGGCCCTTTCTAGTGTCACCTATGTAAATGCAATAATGAATTGGCCTCACACCTATTCATTGACTGTATAGCTACCCGAGAGTTATGGCAATTGATCCCAGCCATGATTTCTTCCCTGATAAGGTGGCAAGGCGCTTCTGTAAAGGAATCTTGTTCTATTTGGTGGACAAGCGCTAGGCCTTAAAAACTCAGAAATCTCCCTTTACTTAAATGCTGGGGACTGTGGATAGCTCGCAACAACCTCATTTTCCAAAACTCCTTGCCGCACTGGCCATCCATTGCTTCCCGTATCATCTTCGACTACTCCATCATACCAAACGACAAGTAGACATCCCGACCTCGATCCATCATACCCGAATCCATTGACCATTCAAAACTGTGGGGGGGGAGGCACAAATAATTTCGCAGAGCTATCCTCTGCAAAATTCCTTCATGATTTCTTCCTTGACAAGGTGGCAAGGCGCTTCTGTAGAGGAAGCTTGTTCGATTTGGTGGACAAGTGCTAGGCCTCAAAAACTCAGAAATCTCCGTTTACTTATATGCTGGGGACTGTGGATAGCTTGCAACAACCTCATTTTCCAAAACTCCTTGCCCCACTGGCCATCCATTGCTTCTCGTATCATCTCCGACTACTCCATCCTACCAGACGACGAGGAGACATCCCGACCTCGATCCATCATACCTGAATCCATTGACCATTCAAAACCGTGGGCTTATTTTGATGAATCTGCCCAAAAGGATGGCTGCGGGGGAGGGTCCATTCTTAACCTCACTGATTCACATTCTCTCCATATACAGATGGGTTTCGGGGGAGGCACAAATAATTTCGCAGAGCTATCCTCTGCAAAATTCCTCATACAACACGCACTACAAATCCATTGCCGAGACCTTCAACTCTTTGGAGACTCAAAAATTGTTTGTGATTGGATTAACAAAAAATCTAGATGCTCTACATACACACTATCACACATTCTGGATGAGGCTCATTATCCTATTACTTCTTTTGACACTTTTACATGCCATCATATTTTCAGGGAGTGAAATGCAGATGCTGATAGACTATCCAAATAAGTTACGCGCAGGCCATCCGACACTTTGATGATCTAAGAACAGAGAGAAGGAATTTTCTATCAATACTACCACCGGCCCTTCATGGACATAGATGCTATAGCAAGCTCACAACGAGCTTAGATCATGGATTTTTTTTCTTTTAATTACCATCTGTAAATATCCATATGTTTGTATAGCAAGAACAATGGATGCTCTATAACTACAACTTTTATGTTACTTTTATTTGGTAAAACAATATGAGGAACAGATTAGACAAGGATGCCTCCTTCCATGGATAAAAGGCATCAAATTTTTAGGTTTCTTTTTTTTGGAACTTATTTAACTGACAAGCATTGCCTCTTATAGCATATCTTTATGCATATACATCATGTAATTTTTATATATCAATGAAAATTACATTTTTTCCAAAGGAAAAAGA
>APFE031458573.1:0-29167 GCA_000404065.3 Pinus taeda | reverse complement strand
CCGTGTGGTTCACCGATTGTCTTAGTGCTAAAGAATGACGGCACATGGAGGATGTGTGTGGATTACTGCACACTAAACAAAATCATGGTGAAAAATCATTAACCTCTTCCACGCATTGATGACTTATTAGATCAGTTAAATAATGCTATTTATTTCACAAAATTTGATTTGTGTAGTGGTTATCACTAGGTCTGAATTGCAGAGTAGGATGTGTGGAAAACTGCTTTCAAGGCCAAATAGGGGTTGTTCGAATGGATGGTGATGCCATTCAGACTTTGCAACACTCTAGCCACTTTCATGAGGGTCATGAATGATCTCTTTAGGCCTTTCATTGATGAATTTGTTCTTGTATATTTAGATGATATACTTGTGTTTAGTAAAATTTGGAATGAACATGTGTGTCATGTGAAGAAAGTGCTTGATGTATTGAAAAAAGAAAAACTCTATGTAAAGTTGTCAAAGTGTGAGTTCGAGAAAACCTCCTTGGGTTACCTAGGTCATATTGTTGGTCGTGGTCAGTTAAAGATTGATCCTTCTAAAGTTGAAGCAATTGTAAATTGGCCTAAGCCTACTAGTGTAACTAAGGTCCGCAGCTTTTTAGGTGCAGTCCAGCATTAGAGGATATTTATTGCCAATTTCTCTGTTATTGCAACATCTCTGCACACATTGACAAGTGTGGAACAGGTCTTCCAATGGGGAGGAAGACAAAATAAGTCCTTTGAAACATTGAAGGAAAATATTAGCACTGCGCCGATATTAGCCTTACCAGATCTCCAACAACCATTTGAGATTGAAACCAATGCCAACGATTATGCCATGGGAGCTGTATTGATGCAACAAAAAAAGTCGATTTGTTACCATTCTGAAAAGTTTTCTCAGGCTGTGATAAACTATCCCACTTATGACAAGGAGCTTTATGCTTTGGTCCAAAGTGTGAAAAAGTGGAAACACTACCTGATCAGCAAGGATACCATCATCCATATGGATCATCAGCCCTTGCAGTATCTTTAGTCACAGACCAAGTTGCAGCAATCTCGTCATTTCAGGTGGATGGGTTTTCTTCAACAGTTTCATCTAGTAATAAAGTATAAGAAGGGCACTAGCAATAAAGTGGTTGATATGCTATCTCGCCCTCCTATTTTTTGTTCTGTTATTTTTCATAATGCTTCGTTGTCTTTTGAGAGTTATGCTGAAAAATATGTTAACGATGATGACTTTAAAGAGATTTATGCAAAACTAGCCCATGGTTCACAGGTGGACAACTATCACTTGCAGGAGAAACTAGTGTATCACCTTGGCAAATTGTGTATTCCATAGGGGAAAGAGTACATGTAATTCGAGAGGCCCACACCTCTCTTGTGTCTAGACACTTTGGTGTCGAAAAGACTTTATGTCATGTACAAAGATTTTGTTTTTGGCCTCATATGAAGAACATTGTGACTTGATATGTAAAGGGTTGTGTTATGTGTTATGTTTCAAAGCCCTCTAATAGAAAACTTGGGCTCTAGACACCACTCCCTATTCCAAGCCGTCCATGGGAAAGTGTGTCGATGGACTTTGTAGGAGGTTTGCCTTTGTCTAGAAAGAGTCACGACTATTTGTATGTCGTCATTGACCTTTTAGTAAGATGTGTATTCTAATGCCTTGTAAAAAGCAAATCACTACAGAGTAGACTGCTTATCTTTTCTTTCAGCATGTTTGGGTCCATTTTGGATTGCCCACATCGATTGTGTTAGATGGGGACTCTCACTTTCTCGGAGAGTTTTGGACCAGCTTGTGGAAAATGATGGACACCAAGTTGAAAAGAAGCACGGAATTTCATCCATAGACTGACGAATAGACAGAGGTTTTCAATCGCACTGTGGTACACTTGTTATGAGGCTATTATGGGAAACATCCTAAGTTGTGGGATGAGCATCTCCCATATGTGCAACATTCCTACAACCGAGCAGTGCACTCATCTACGCAACATTCACCATTTGAGACATGTTTTGGTTACCTGCCAAAGGACCCTTTTGATATGGTCTTTGGAAGGCAAGATGACTCTCGTGGATGTAATGATAGGGACAAAGCTCAATAGTTCATTTAGCAAATCCAGTTGATTCACTAAGAAGTACAAGAGCAGTTGGAGAAAAGTCAAGCTCGTTACAAGGCTTGACATGACAAACACCAAGTCGACCATCAATTCCAAGTGGGCGACAAAGTGTGCTTCCACATCAGCAAGGATAGGATGAAGGGAGAAGGGAAGAAGTTGCGACCAATCCAGTATGGTCCATTCACCATTTTGGAGAAGATTGGAAACAATGCCTTTCGTCTTGATTTGCTGATATATATGCAAATGTACTCCGTACTCCATAGTGAATGTGGAGAACTTAAAGCTGTATGAACCACCATTGATCCTGGACACTGATGAGGTTGGGACAGTTCCTATAGTTGATGATTTTGCACCAAAGTATCTCGATGAGTTACCTGAAGACGTCATCCTTGATAGAAGGACCAGGACTTCACGGCGAGGAGATGTGGAATACCTTCGAGTTGGTTTCAAGGGGATGCACCCCAGCAAGGAAAAATGACTAGAGAAGGAAAGGATGAGGGAACAATTCCCTCACTTTCCAATTGACTAATAAAGCTTTTAGCGGTCCAAAAGTTCCTCAATGGGGAGGATTGATTTGGGTGGATCTTAAGACACAATGGCATGGAAAAGCTCAAAATTCAAAGTGGCAGAAAAGCAAGTATCTTGACATTAAATCAAAGTGCTCGTCGCCCTGATTCCAACAGTGTGAACGACACTCTAATCTGAGTCATGATGATGAAGTTATGGCAAAAAGAAGATTTGCCTTTTCCCTTTGGAAAAGGAGGCATTTTCTCTAAAAAATGGCTTTAAGCCTTTAAAAGGAAAATCACAATTGGAGAAGTCAAGAGGCAAGCTTAATGCAGGTGCGGTGGAACCCTTGATCATCGATCTTTGACTAAATCGCAATCGGAGGCAAGAAATGGCCGATATTGATGATTTCAGGTAAGCAATCGAAGATATCAGGGCAGAGGAAGGCAGGCACGCGATATCATAACCAGGCATAGCCGACTTGCGATTGCGATGTCAGTGATCAGAGCGATTGACAGAACCAAAAACCAGAACCCCGGGCCTTTGTATGAGCGAGATGCCGATGCGATCATTCGATGCTGATATTGGCGATTAGCGATCGACGGTTGATAATCCCCTGCTAATAGGACTATTGAACCAGCGATATGTTGATTGCGATATGGTGGCCGGACCCGATGGGTCTATAAGCCCAATTTGATATATTTGAAGTCTGGCTTTAAGGCTTTTGGTCAGATTTTTCAGTGTGTTCCGTGTATTGTCTGTTTAACGGAAAAAGGCCTATTTTCGAGGTTTGGTTGTGCCCGTCAATCCTTCCCTTCAATGGCTGCTATTCTAAACAAACATACCTCTAATCTAAGCGTGCTTGTAACAAAGGAAGTGCTATAAAACCCGATGCACATGGAAAGTGTAGGAGGAGAGGATTTTTGGCACGCAGTTCGAGGCAGGGCTTACAGGAAGGGCAAAGTTCATTTTGTCTGAATTAGACAAAATTTATATGGTTTCCAACCTTATCGACGCCACGAATGCAGTGGTGCTATCCATTTCTTCATCTGAGTTCTCCTCTTCTCAGCCATTTTTCAAAATAGAAGTATAATACTCCTTTTATATAACTGATGATTGTATTCTCTTCTTTTCATGCCATTTAATGAATAAAAGCCTCCCCATTGCTCGAGTAGGGCCCGGAGACATAGTCCGAGTTGGATGAACTCTGTTATCAAGTCTGGTTGTCTTCTTTTCATGCTTTACATGTTTCCTTTTCTTCTTTTCTCATGTGCACATTAAATTTCTATGTTAAGCTGCAATTTCTACATGTGATTCTTTTCATACATCTATAAGCAAAAGATCCTTGGATGAGAAAGGGAAGAGATGATAGAGAAATGGTAGGGGAGTTATTCTACAAGGCATAAATTCCTAATTTTGGCTCTGATACCATGTTAGGCCAAGGAATGAGTACTGAATTATGTATTTGCGTTAATGTAAACATGATTATATAAAAAGAGGAGGTGTGACCTTTGGGATTTATATTCCAAGGTCTCTTCTTATTCTAACTCTTTGATTTTCCTTAATTTACCTGTTTACAAATTTCTCACCCTCTCCCTAAAATTTATGTGTCCAACAAATATATATATATATATTTTATGGAGTTGAAATTTTATTTTTGTATTTAAAATATTGGAACTAAGGTTAGTAGTAATTTACATAGGAATGGTTCAAAGATCCCAAACATATATTAAATAGTTATTTAGGGTTACAAAAGCGATGTATTTCAAGTTAACTTGTATATAATTTGCTTCACAAAAACACCTAACAACTTGATAATATAGAAATACATATAATTAACAGTGAATATGAAAAATATTTGCTTCTTCTTAACCATCATCTTAGTGGTGGATGGGGCAGTGGGGTCGGGGTGGGGAGGTGCTGGGGCGGAAGATTTTACTTCTTAATTTCAATTGGGTAAATTAATTGAAGTATTAATTCCTCTTCTTGAATGTAGCTTGGACGAAATTCTCTAAAGACTCGTTATTTGAAGAAGCAGATGAAATACATACTTTTGGAAATTAAGAGACAAATTGCAAAGCATATCATGCTCTACCTCGATGATGCCAATCCTTTTTTTTCTATTGAACTAAAAAGCTCATAATCTTTACATGTCAAGAGATGCATAGACACCCATTCTTACTAGAATTTAGAAGTCACAAAGATCAATGAGATGTTATTAGACTAGATGAAGTTGATGTTATTAGACTGGATGGAGTCCTCAAGCCACCTCAAGGCCCTTTGAAATGCCTGCACCTCCCTATTCTTCATATGTATCAAACGTGCAAAGTGAAATTGATGTAGAAAATCTAAGCCAATAATAAATAATCTATGTAGAAGAGCTTTGATGGTATCACCAGAGCTTCTATAAAGTCATAAAAACCCAAGATCTTTGCAAAATTCAAAAATCAAAATATCAACATTGAATTTGTTATTCAATGGCTGTGTGAAGGAAGTCATGTTTCAACCAAAGAAACTAGAAAAAAAAAGGGGTATTGAAGAGTCTTAAGACCAAGATTCCAAACTCCCATCCTACCTAACAATTGAAACCCATATTGCATCCAAGACTCAACCTTCATTTTATTCATTATGTAAGTTTGTGTTGGAAACAAGAGCATCAAGAAAAATACTTACGGAAAAACAAGCGTAGAGACCATGGATGAAACTTTCTTCCCCACAAGATTATAAAGGACAAGATTCCCTTGGCATCCAACCATTAATATCAACCATATTCAACTTTAAAATGTTCAAATTCAAAGCAAATTGATTAAAAAACCACCCATGAATTTACTTATCAGATTTCTATACACACTAGTAAAACAATCAATTTGCTGCCTAATTCTAATACACAACCACAACATTATCCCACAAGATTTATGCCAAGAGGAGACCAATCATTCAACAATCATAATTAGGAGAAGGTTTACCTGATGTGAAAATGATAGCATATCCTCGTCCCACCCATTCCAATGCTAATACAATGAAGTGTGGAGAATTAGCTACTTTGTATACTTCTTCAATGAGGTCTCTTTTAACAAAGTGATAGAAGATTTTGAAAAATATCACATTTGATGTTTTTTTAAGCAATAATGAGTGTTGATTTTCTTCTTAGTAAAAGGGATCTACATAACATTGTTAATAAGGTTCTAAAGATTTTGAAAAATATCACATTTGATGTTTTTTTAAGCAATAATGAGTGTTGATTTTCTTCTTAGTAAAAGGGATCTACATAACATTGTTAATAGGGTTCTAACATTAACTATTTCAGCTAATCTACCAAGTTTTTGAAAAATATCACTTTTGATGCTTTTTTTTAAGCAATAATGAGCGTTGATTTTCTTCTTAGTAAAAAGGGATCTACATAACATTACTAATAAGGTTCTAACATTAACTATTTCAGCTAATCTACCACTTTTGATGTTTTTTTTAAGCAATAATGAGTGTTGATTTTCTTCTTAGTAAAAGGGATCTACATAACATTGTTAATAAGGTTCTAACATTGACTATTTTAGCTAATCTACCAAGTTTTTGAAAAATATCACTTTTGATGTTTTTTTTAAAGAAATAATGAGCGTTGATTTTCTTCTTAGTAAAAAGGGATCTACATAACATTGTTAATAAGGTTCTAACATTAACTATTTAAGCTAATCTACCAAGTTTTTCGATAGTAGAACAATATTTCTCTATAAGATCATGAACACTTCCCACTCTTTTATCATGCTACCCATGATTAATAAGCAAGTTAATTTTTTATTTTAAAATTAATAAAAAAATTGTCTATAATGCGACTTTTTGGAGATTTCGGTGACGGAATACGGCGGAAGAAATTGAGGTTAAATCTTGATTTGTTGCAGTTTAAATGGTTTTTTAACTGCATATTTAGATTCAGCACCCTGAAAAACCCCTGGGACGCTTTGATTGTGCAGAAACTAGCTATCAAACTTCCGATTCCAATAAATTGTTGCCGGATTTTGACCGGAAAAACCCACTGGAAAAGCTTTCAAAAAGTCGCATTATAGACCACTGCTTTATAATTATATTATATTTATTTGATGATATCATTGATTATTTTTTTTTTTTAAATTAGATTTTGAAATATAATAAAAAATTTAATTTTTTTTTTTTTATATTCCTGGCTTGCGCAATAAAAATATATCCATATTAAAAAATAAAAAATTATATATATATAATTTTTATTAATATTTTATTTTAAGTTTCAATTTTTAATTTATGCAAAATTTTATATAGTGTTTACTATTTTTCAAAATTCTAATACCTTACTCTTATCAGAAGCTTCAAACCAGGCGCAAATACAACCTGCTTTACCGCCATTGCAACCAGATTCGGCAGCTCGAACCAGGGGATAATGCGCCTAGGCTTCCCAGCCGCCCCCAGGGCTCCAATAAATTATATATATATAATATATATAATATATATATTTAATTTGAATTTTGGTAATTAACCCTTACACATTTGATTAATACATCAATTTAAGAAAGATAGCCGTTTTGATATGGATTGAAAATATAACAGTTTTTGAATTGTCATCACCTTAGCAATAAATGTGTATATTTTAAAGGATCTGTTACTTAAAATACTTAATCTGTGTAAAGATAAAGATAGTTATATAATCATTTTTTTCAAATTATTATTATTAGTCTTTCTTGGGACTAATAGCAATTGATCGATTGTTGACCAGCAATTAATTAACTTTGACCAAGTAAAATTTCCAGTACATGTCAGGTTTAAGCCAATGTTTGAAATAAAATTTTCAGTTCAATAAATTTTTATCCAAAGTTTGTGTTTCGACCTCTTATTGCCGGCTGCACGGTATACTTTTATGAAAACTTAGGCTAAAGAGTTTGGAGTCGCCTGTTCATTTTATATCCAAAGTTCGGGTAGCAGTGATTTTTTCGTGCCTTCATTTTATCCAAAGTTCATTTTATCCAAAGTCCAGTTGGGGCCACTTTCTATTAAGATAAAACCACATATTAGGTTAGCAAAGTTAGAGAGGAAACCAAGTGTTTCATGTGTGTCAGGTAGCTATGGCGGAGCTTTCAAGCTAAATTGACTCTGGCCGCCTACCTTCTATGCTTGTTCCTTATTGTGTTCTTCTATTCCTTGTCTCTTTAATTGAATTTTCAGCTGAGGAAGATATTAGTGTGTGTTTATCCATCAACATTGCTTTTAAAATCTTACTTTGCTGCAAATCTCAGAAACCCATTTATCTCTTTTTTGATCTTTCCCATATTCTCATTTTCCTGTACAGGTTCCGTCCTTCCGGCAATCTCAATTTCGGTGCATAGTGTTAGTTTCCCAGGTGATGGAAGGTGAATCTCCTGGACCCCAAAGAACCCCAAAATAATAATTTTAGTCATCTTCATTGTATTACTTTTCAATTATTATTAATTGGGTCACTGTTTTGTCATCTTGAGCTCCATTATTCCCTTAGGGTTTTTACCCTGTGTTATATGCACTTGACAACTATGCTTCCACAGGAGTTTCGACTGACGATAACCTCACTAAATCGATATCCTTGACCAACAAGTGCCTTTCTGTTTACTCAATCACTTGGCGTATAGAATTGTGGAATGAGGGTTTTTAATCTTTGTATTTTGTTGAACTGATATTTGGATAAAGAGAAGCCCCAGGCAGTTTTTAACCCAATCGAGGGAGGGTTTCATAGTTTAGAAACTATATTCTATGTAATTTTGTTAAGCAACTTGTTTAAGTTATTTGGGATTCCATTGGAATTGTTCTGATATCTTCTTCCACATTTGGTATTAACTGTTGGATTTCTGAACTGAGTTCTCTCGGATTCCTATGTTCACTTCTTTGAAGAAGTCGTTCATTTTTGTTATTATTACTATTCTATTCATGTTTAATTACTTGCAATCAGTTACAACGGGTTTGAATTTCCCTTAATCATAGAAATACTTAGTCATGTTATAAATTCTAGGTTAATTCGTGTTTTTATTTCTATCAGTTTTCAAGAAGAAGTTTTTATGTTAGAACTGGTTTGAGCTTCTTCCTATTAGTAATTACAAGCTTCTCTATAGATACATAATTTGAATTGTGTTCATTATACCAACTCTATTATTCAATCCTTACATTTTAACAGAGGAGTGGTTATAATAGTTTTTGTTGTAATTCAATTTATTTGCTATGCGAGTTCGTAGGGCGCTGGACTTGGTAGCTGTTGAGTTGGCAACCTGATCCTAACCCTTTCAACTATTTAACCATAAGCTTTTACCTTGTATAAAGAAAGGGTGGTTCCAGGACTAGCATTGTCCTGTTGCACATTTATGTTTTCCCGCAGATAACAAAAATTGTATTTTCTTTTAATTCTGTTCTAGGCATGGACACATTATGTTTTCCCCTTTTGGGTCCAATACCCTAGTTTGTTTAAAACACAAAACCTTCTTTAAAATAACAAATTATTTCTCACATAGTAAAGAACCAATGAATTTATGCGAAGTTATGGAATGAAATTACTGGGTTTATTGTTCCACCTATCCCTTTTAAATTTATTGTGTTTCAATAATAAAGCATTTGCAGATTTATTTATAGTAGAATTCATATACTTAGTCATGCATTCAAACTACCTATTTCAATAAAATATACATGCTTGATCTTGTAAATTAAATTACTTGATCTTGTAAATTAAATTACCAAATACAGTAAAATTCACAACAAATTCATATTCAATGAAGATAGTGAACTATTACATGTCAGCTAACAAATGGAAGGCACATCAACATATGCCTTAACATTTTTTGTCTCAGATATGTCCTCTCTTCAATCCACAATGTTATCATTTTATTATAACTAACTATTTGTTATACAGATTACAAAATCCAAGAACATAGCAGCCTTCAAGTACACAGCAAATGTAAAAGTGATATGAATATGTTTCTTCAGATTATGGTCTTACTGTAATAGAACTATTTAACTTGCAATTTCCACTCATTTACCAAGAAAATGCACTTTCAATATTTTAAATCCCATTGCTACTTCAAACCGCGAAGAGAAGATTTTAAATTTATGTTGTCGCTTCAAATTTTAGTCATAATGAGCTTGTTGTAAGTCATTTTGTTTGGTTAGTTTTTGTTTTTTGGATAATGTGGATAAGAGTTCATGAAAGAACGCTAAAAAGTCTTTATGCATGTGTGTTTGTACTGTTTTTGTTTCTGTCTTGTATTTAATTTAATTCAAAATAAATTAATATTGGATAAATGGAAGATAATAGCAATCAATTTTAGCAAAATATTTTTACATGTTACATTGCATGTAATACAACAGTAAGCAAGCGCGTGAGAATAACGTCATCAAACCCAAGGAGAGACAAGATTCTGATTTAACGAAGTTAAAAAGAGCATTTGTGGTCAGCTTTCACTGCAGAACTGTAGAAAATATTAGCACGTGGAGTGTGATACATTTCCGACACGGTGCAGAACAAAATGGGATCATCTCCTGACGTGCATAATCTTTGTACTTGTTCATACATATATAGGTATACATTCTTCTTTCTCTTTCGTGTCTGAAACTTTATCGTGTGTAATTAACGGCAGGTATTGGTGTGAGAGGGGGAGCCAACATTGGATTGAAGGTGAGCTTCTTTGGATTTGGAGCATTTTCGTTTTAGAAATGTATGTGTTAATAAAATATGGCCAAAATTTAAATTAGAAGATATAAATTTATATTTTTAGATATAAGATTTAGTGGAAAATTTTATTCAAGGAAAAATTATGGGAAAAAAAGTAGTAGATTTTTTATACAATAATAATGAAATATATTATATTTTATTTGTCTTTTCTTTTTTTCTTTTTATTAGTTTTTTTTATTTATATCTCTATAAAAAATAGATTTCATTACAATATCATGCGTATGGAACTTTGAGTTTAATTTCGTCTCATACCTAACAATCTCCCACTTGAGACCAAATAAAAGCCCCAATGAATATTTTTGACATTGTTTTTCTCTCTCCGCTACTAATCCTTTTCCAATATGTCTTCCATCATGTTTGCATTACTCGAGCCAAGGGATCCTACAAAACTCCTCCTTATCTCTTAGCAAAATCTTCATTAACATATTAGTTGGATTGTCTTTGGTGTGTTTTTTCTCCCACTGTAGTAGTCCAACATCTAAAACTTAATGAATCCAATGATATCAAACATCAATGTGCTTTGTCTTAGAATGATATGTTGGGTTTTTAGCTAAACTACCACAATGCAACACCTATTTATCTTGTTTTATTCCTAGCTCACTTAAGAATTGGGCATCCACAACATCTCTTTGCAAACTTTTGTGGAAACTATGAATTCTACCTCTGTTACGGATAGGGCTTCTACTTTCTGCAATCTAGGCATACATGATATTGTTGTTACGGATAGGACATTGTTGCACCTGGAAAAGTATATATATAACTGGTGGTGGATTTTCCAATAGCTACATCTCTAGCCATATTAATACTGTATTACAACAATTTACATGAATGAGATTCATAACCAGCGTTGTATATCATGTGAAATTAATTAATAGTTTTACAGGGTTGTATATCATGTGAAATTAATTAATATTTTTACAAATATATCTTTTACAATTTACATGAATGAGATTCATAACCAGCATTGTATATCATGTGAAATTAATTAATATTTTTACAAATACATCTAATCGATAACTAGCTATGATGAGAGAGTTTTCCTAATCAATGGACAACTTCGTTATTAATTTCTGGCTCCGACGTTATTGTTAACATCATTATTAGATAAGTTTACATAATAATAATATAAATAATAATAAAAATATAAATAATTTTATGTGTATATATTATTAACATTAATCTGTTTTGGTAGAGTTTGATCTTGCATAGAAGTTGTTCACCAAAAAAATGAAATATACATACCTACTTATACACAAAACACACATGAACATTAATACTTCTATATGCATAAATGAGCATCTAAATACTTTAGTCCTTTGAGGTATGCATCTTACATCTAGATTAAACATACTACATTTTGAGTTTGAAATTAATAGATTATTTTACTTTTAAATGTTGATTTCAATTTAAAAGATTATATGTATTTTTAAAATTAAACCAATTGTTAAACAATTGATCGCCTTATTTTTCATTAAATTCTAAAATATTTTTAAAATTTGCAAAGCTATCGTCTAAACATAGCATTTCTTAGTTGTTCAAATAGAACTTCAAATATTACACATACTTAACTATAAATATCTATTTATGGAATTTTGATTTAAAATTGGAAAGTTCCACTCACATTAATAAAATGCACATTTAAAAATTTATTCTAATATTTTGTTTTTAAAAAAATACACTCTTATAAATTATTCAATAATTTCTAATTAAATAGTTTTATGTGATTGTACCCTTCGAACATGAACATTTCTTTCAAAGTGAAACATGGTGGATAAACAAGTACCGATATATGAAATGGATGCATTATATAATAAGTGTCATGCTGCATGTCGTTCCAATACTAAACCTTATCCAATAGAACATACCTCAGAGTACCAGAGGAACCTATATCTATATATATACATCATTGTCTCAATGGAGCACATCATGTTATCAACCAGTGAAAAGGGTGATCCCAAAGTAATAGGTAGTTCATTATCTGGTAGGAAAAATGAGTTCAGATGACGCTCCCATGTCAGAAGAAGCTCAAACGTGGAGCCATGAAAGGAGGGCTCAACACTGTAGAGGTTTGTATTGCATTTGGTATTATTTTACCTATGTTTATGTTTATTGTTAAATGTGATCCAATCTTATTGCGAAGTCTAAAGACTGGGCAATAAATGTTATTCAGACATATGTCTCTTGCAATGGGCATGAGCCAGAGCAACATCAGGTAATAACCATTTAAAATATTTTAACAATCTTGAAATATATGTTTTACTTCGAACTGGAATTTTTGTAACGAATTACACATTGAATGAACTATTTCAGTTCCATTTCAAATCGGACAGTATACAATCCATTTGTGTTGTCCTTGCAGACCTCTGCAGGGACTACCGCCACGGCAGTGGCTTCTTGTTTTCATGGTATAGATATTGTAAAGATACAAATAGTTATGAGATAATCATTTTTTCAAACTATTATTAATTTTTAATTTTATGGTGTAGACATTGTAAATACAATGATAGCTATATTATCATCACTTTTCTCAAATTATCATTGTTTTTTGGTGTAGATATTTTTTTTAATAGGTGGAATTAATTTTGCTTCTTTTAATATGAATTTAGCTTAAATAAAGTCCAATGTAATTTTGGAATGTGATGCATTCAAAGAAGTTAGAGAAAGTTATGAGTACATAATAGCATTAGTTTCTTGGCATTGTCTTTAACTACGAGATTATTGAAAGGTTGGATCAGTTCACCATCAATTTAAATAAAAAAAGCACTGAATTACAAAGAGCTAAAAACAAAAAACTAATAATCTCATAAACTATTTTTAATCTAAATATCATATCATTTCATTTCATATATTACACCGCGCAAGCCAGTAAGAAGATTGATGATAATTTTTGCTTTTGCTGGTCCCATAAGAAGTAGTAACGGATTATATAGACTCGATTTAGGGCGGTGCAGCGGCCCATGTTGACTATAATGGTGAACACATGGTGTAGCTGTTGAGCTCTAAAATAGTGTGTCCGAGGACCACTGACATTGAGTTGTGAAAATAAATGGTATCTCCAAGTTGACGAGGACAATCCGTATTTCGAAATAAATGCTTTCACATCATTTGATGGCGACTCGAAAGGAATACAATGCACATGCACGAATATGCCAAATGAAATTCGGATATCTTTTCAGAGAGTTCGATTTTAAGAATACAAAACAGATGGTGGCTGGTGGTGTTTTTGGCAAATTATTAAAGATTTTTATTATACCTATATTGTTTTATTATATCGTTTTGTTTTTAAGTTAAAAAAACAGTCGATTATTTTTTTATTTTTTTATTTTTAAAGTAAATTTTGTGAAATTTATTAAAATTTTTAAAAAAATAATATTAAATTTAATATTTTAAAATTAAAAATAAATTTTAAAATTTAAAATTTTATTTTTTACTAATTTATATAAATAAAATAACTAATTTATAAAAATATAAATAAAATTTTCTATTTTTAATAATAAATCAAATTTCAATATTTATAAAAATTCAATACACATCAATTCACCCACCTTATTTATAAGGGTTCTTCCAAATTGGGCAACTGGAAATGCTTTTATTCAGTTAGAATGAACAGGTTTTCGGGAGTCACATCGATTAAATACATATTCACTCCGTTAGTTCAGTAGGTACATCATAAAAACGCTTTGAGGAATGGACTCAATGCTTATATTATTAGGCAAACTTGGGAAAAAATGGTGATAATCTAAGTAATATTTAAGAACATTAAATTTATTTTAATAATTAACTTGTAAATATTAAAATATATAATTTATACTTGTAACGTATGGACTTGGGATTTTGAAAAAAAATCAATAAAATATAAACAAAAAATATATTAAAATATAGAATTTAAACTAGGATATTGATTGTTGATTGTTGTGTAAATAGATTTTAATATATAATTTAACAATTTTATTTATTCACATAGAAACAAAAAGGCAAGGGAAGAACCATGTGGAATCCAAATGGATGTATGATTTTTGAATAAGATTCTAGTTATTAAGTAGTTCATATTTCAACAAATTTATAAAAAAAAAGAGTTATATACTTTTTATTTATTTATTTTAATTTTAAGATTTAAATAATTTAATTAAAATTTAATGGTTAAAACAATTTATATTTCTTTACAATAATAATAATAATTTTATTGTTTTTAAAACTATAAATATTATGAATTTATCACAATTTTTTAAATTATAATTTAGTTACTAAATTCTAAATTTTACAACTATACGGATATTTTTGTTACTAATTCTTCTCAATTTTAATCATTATTTTTGTTTTCCTATTTTAAAGCTTATACAAATATTTTTGTTACCAAATTATTATTTGAAAAATGAAAAACAGGGATATGCAAATCTACGTTGAGGATGGTGTTATTTGGAAGGGGAAGGGAGGGAAGATGAATGCTTATGTAAAAGATATATATCTATTTTTTTTAAAGGTCTATTTTCTATCTTTTGATAACATTTTCCCATACACGTTTTGGAAATCTAGGTGCCCCTATAAGATTATCATATTCTTATGGCTTGTTTTCCACAATAAAAATCTTACCTGGGACAATCTGCAAAAGAGGAACTGGTATGGCCGTGCTATCTTCTCAATTTGCAAATCTCAGGAAGAATACAATTTACACATTTTCTTAAAATGTATTCATTCTCATGAGCTTGCAAATCTCAGGAAGAATACAATTTACACATTTTCTTAAAATGTATTCATTCTCAGGAGCTCTGGAAGAATCTGGCCACTTATTTTGGCTTCAATTATATTACTCATTCCTTTATTAAAGAAGCATTTATTTGGTGGAGTAAACAGTTATTTTGGCTTCAATTATATTACTCATTCCTCTATTAAAGATGCATTTATTTGGTGGAGTAAACAATTATTTTGGCTTCAATTATATTACTTATTCCTCTATTAAAGAAGCATTTATTTGGTGGAGTAAACAGAAAGCAATTTGGAGACCTATCCCTCTTTTAGTCTTTTGGTCAATCTGGAAATGGAGGAATAAGGTTTTATTTCAAGACAAAAAGGATAGTTTTAAAACTGTTTTTGAACTTATCGTTTCTCAGTATAATGCATTTCCACCCTCCATCCCTTAGCAGAAAAAAAAAAAAAAGTCAAAGGAAATATTACCTTTCTAGATGAGTTATCCTAGGGCTCATTTTGATGGGGCTGCTCAAAATGGAATATGTGCTTGTGGAGTCTTCATTAGTATACAAGAGGATCAACATTTTGCTATCTATTGGAATGGGGGAGAAGGAACAAACAATAAAGCGGCTCTATTTGGACTACTTTTATTCTGTAACTTCCTTAATATAGATTCCATACAGATCTATGGAGACTCAAAACTCATTATAGATCATGTAAACGATAAGATCTCCATAAAAAATCACAATCTTTTCGGTTGGATGAACATAATCGCTTCTCTCTAGAAGTCTACAAAGGATTTCTTCATTAAACATGTTGACAGATCCCAGAATATACTTGCAGATGAAATTTCAAAGAAAGGGATCCATACACAGGTTGGAAAATGGAATATGAACATAACAGTGGGACACGAAATGCATCAAATGCAGGAATTCTCTCTTGCGGGCACATAGTGATCATTCTACAGGCCCTGGTATGTTTCATGAACATGTTTTTCAGATTATTTTCCAAAAGCATATGTTTCTCAGTGTGGGTTTTGTCTCCTATACCCAGAGTTATTACAAATATGGCCGGTTGTGGGTTTTGTCTCGTATACCCAGAATCTATTTATGGTTGGTATCTAGAACTTCGTCTCCTATACCCAGAATCTATTTATGGTTGGTATCTAGAACATTGTTTTGTGTCCAACATTTTTGCTGCATAGATTGTTTATCGGGCTACAAGAGTTTGCTTCTCTATCCTACTATTTTTGTATTTGAAATCAATGATTTATAATACTATCAAGCTTGTTTCATAATGAAAATTTTAAAATCACAAGTTATGTCTTTCGATTTTACAATTTTAATTAAAAAATCACAACTTTAAAGTATATAAATTATTTATTATTATAAATCATTTATATAAAATAATAGTATTGTATTGAATATTAATAATTTAAATTCAAGCTTTGCAATCCATATAATATATTATTAATTAAGAATTGAATTATTATTACTTCTATTTTTAAATAAAATCTTAGGAATGATTGCATTTCCCCTATGGATAGTGACAACAACTAGGGTTTAGCCTTAAATATTCTCTTAAAGGCTCAATCTTAATGAATTTATTTGTTTACAATAACTTTGGTTATCAATTACTTTTTGCATAAGATGTAGGTATTAAGCAACAACACTGCATATTACACTTGTTATTAATATGAATTTACACTTAAAGTATTTTGATTTTGGATGTTTAATTCAAAGTGTTCTTTTGATGTTGGTTACTAGCAATTGTTCCTAAAGATGCAATGACATCTAAGGAATACATGATTTGGGAAGATCATCTTGAAAAATAAATCACTAAATATAAGAAGACTTATTTTTTTAATAGAACAAATATTATATAAATTTTATTTGGGAAATCCTTGGAAAACTTTATTTTATTTTTTTAAATATGTAGTTTAATTGTTTTAAATTTTTGTTTTCTTATTAATTAAATATTTAATTGTAATTGAAATTATAGAAAGATACATGTCAATTCCAAGTTGAGGATGGAGAAATCACACATTTTCCTCATACTTAGTTGTAAATTTGAAACAAAATTTTACAATTAAATATAATTAATAATTTTATATAAGATTGAAAGTGAACCTATATTAAATAGTTTTGTGACCCATATGCACACATGTGGATTAAAGCTCACTCCATGTCCTCCTTAAAAGTCAAAGGATCTTAGCTAGCCTTGTTTAGTGAACACTTCATTTCCATCTGTATGAGTTCAAGTGTAGTTTAAACATTTTAGCTTATATTAAATAGTTTTGTGAGCCATATGCACACATATGTGGATTAAAGCTCACTACATGTCCTCCTTAAAAGTCAAAAGATCTTAGCTAGCATGATTTAGTGAACACTTCATTTCCCCTGTATGGATTCAAGTCTAGTTTAAACATGTTATAAAGTTATAGATTCTTCACCAATTCTAATTTTTAAGAAATATATGATAATGATTTAGCTAAAAAAATCCATGAAATTTATACATTCTACTTATTATTATTATTTTTTATCTTTCCCAATTTTCATTTTTCAAAACCTTGCCCAATTATTGTCGATAATATTTTTTTTGCTCAATATTAATATCCAATATCAACACAGTTTTGATTTACCTCGTGACTTAACAACTTCTTAAACACTAGACAATTTGCTGGAAAAAAAGTAGTATCCACTCTCAATTTGCTCATGAGATGATGATGATGCTCAAGCATCTTTGCATGTTTATTGATAATCCATCATCTCATCGTGGATGTGGAGATCCACATAAAGTCAGCACTCTAAAAGTTGAATACTAGAATATGCACAATTAACGGAAGTGATGCAATCAATTTCCACACAAAAAATTCAAACACCAATTAGTGGAAGTGATTAACCTTTAGGAGAAAGAGAGTTTACAAATATGTAGGACCATAAAACAGGTTATTACAATTACAAGTATGACTTGGTGTGGGTGGAGACGAATGTGGGTGGAGATTAGCGTGGTTTTTGTTTTTGTTTTTTTTAAATCTAGGATAATTGATAATTGGTGAGAGTTATCTTGAACAGACCCAGGATCAAATTTCACTGGGTGCCACTATAAATTTAGGTTAGGTGCAACAGTCTACAAACCGCATACAATAGCAATTAACTTATGCCTCAACAAGAGCTAAGAAATCTGCTCTGGAATCGCCTACTCTTCTTCTAGCCAAAACACAACAAGGCATATACTCAATAAGATTTAAACATTAATGAACCACATTCAAGACATGAAAGGCATACAGCCTTGACAATTAATTTGTTGACAGTGTTTAAAGGCATTACATATGTGTCATTCTTTCATTTAAAAAAACTGAATTAAAGGATGAACAATAAGAAAGCTTACCTGCGTGTGGCCGTGCAGCAACGCTCAGAGTGCTGTATTGATATTGAAAATTCTGATGGTCCCAACATGCAATCCATACCAAATGTAGTTTTTGTACACCGGAATTTTGCCGGTCAACGACAAGAACTAGCTCAGAGCTATAATTCGTGATCGGAGAAACCTCAAGCTGCGGCTATGCCTCTCCTATTTATCGCAAAACAATGTCGATATTACTTTTAATTTGAAGGTAATCTAAATTGTAGATATAATTACAGGCAAATAATATTATATGGAGAAGTGTTTTCTACTTAGGTATGAGGTGAAGTATGAAGAGATGTTGTGATGTTTTATATTTTGATTCAATCTAAAAAAGTTATGTATTTTATGGTTTTTTCAATAATATTTTTAATATATTGTATTGTTGTGTCACCGTTGATTTGTTGAGAGAACATAAAGAGGTTAATGGCAATGACGATGGTGCTGAGGATTAACAGTGCAACTTCAATATTATGGTTAATTGTTGATAGATGTTTATTTTCAATGGGGAACACAAGCAAGAGAATCATTGTGATCAACACACACCCACTGAAAATTAACATCATTAAAACTATTGAAATTCTTTGGTGCAACAGTCCTGCAATAATTCAATTATAAGAATAATATAACAATAATTGTTTTTGATAAGAAATACACACAAGACATAACAATGATTTACTTACAATTGGATTTTGCAAGAATATCTCAAACAATTGTTTTATAATTTAAAACTGAAACTAAATACACAAAGAAATGCAAGGCATAACAATGATTTATTTTTTTTGTTTTTAATAATAAATACACTCAAGACATAACAATAATTTATTTGCAATTAGATTTTGAAACAATATCTCAACAATTATTTTATAATTTAAAAATGAAACTAAATACACAATATTTCAACAATTGTTTTATAATTTAAAAATGAAATTAAATACACAAAGAAATGCAAGGCATAACAATGATTTACTTACAATTATATTTTGAAATAATATCTCAGAATTTGATTACTATTTAAAATTGAAACTAGTATTAAAAGAAGTTTAAAAAACTTATTTTTGTTATGAAATGAAAAAGCCTAGATGGTGGAAAGTAACTATGCAACTAAGGAGAGTGTTATGTGTTTTTATATCTAGAAATGCAGAGTGTTATTACACAAAGGCCCATGCATGAGAAGGTAAGGTAGATGGAAAAGTGATAGAGTACTTTGTGAAGAAGACTATTATGTTGTCGTATTTTTATTTTGACATAAACTTTCAAAATGTAGGAAAGTAGAGAGAGAGTGTTATGAGTTTATCTCTAGGAATCTAGAGTGTGATGATAGAAGGTCATGTATGTATGAGAAGGTAGATGGAAAGTCCAAGTCATATATGAGTAGGTAGGGTAATTTAGATATATTATTATTCTCCAAGGACCACGGAGCTAACTGAAATCCATTTTTATATGATTTGTGACACAGACAAAGTTAGTCAATATTACCATACTAGGAGTAATGAACAAGAGATGTTTTTGTGTACGATGTTGCCATGGAATATAATCGGCATAGGATTAGTGTGGGTTGGAGGACAATACAGAGCTCCTTCATGAGCCCAAGCATTTGTTTTCACCTCCTTATCGACCACCTGTAGCGTCATAAGGAATATATCCTGGCAGGGATTCAGTTCATCACAATGTGATATGGTTTAAGGTCTTCATATTTCTAGGCAAATACATTAGAATGTTGTTTGAAAAGATTACCATACCTCTCCTTAAAATTTTGTATATCGATATGGATACCCAATTGTTGTTCGCATGAATTCATTTGTTTAACTTCGCCTTCAACTAGGCAACCTTTAAGGTATCTAAACAAGTTCAATGGATATTTATGACTACTTTTATTCCATTTCATAGCCACTTTAACCCCCGAATAGGGTTTTTGGCATGACTTCCTCAATTCAAACTCATTATCATCGACCCTTGCCTTCAAAAAAGCCCATTCACATTTCAATATTCTTCCACACACTATGCCTTACGGCGTTTCCTTTGCAACATTAGGTGCAAATGCTAGTTTAAAGGTAATCTAAATTGTAGGTATAATTACAGGTAAATAATATTATATGGAGAAGTGTTTTCTACTAAGGTATGAGGTGAAGTATGCAGAGATGTTGTGATGTTTTATATTTTGATTCAATCTAAAAAAAATATGTATTTTATGGTTTTTCCAATAATATTCTTAATATATTGTATTGTTCTCTGATGTGATCTATTTAAAGGCTGATGATTAAATTATTGTGGCTATAGAGATGAAATGTCTTTTTAGTGCAAAAGAGGCTTGTACTTAGAGAGATCCATCCCTCTTCGTTTTTGGTGAATTTGGAGTTAAGATGGATCTACACTAGTTGTTAATATAATGCAATAAGAAAAATTTTGGTTAAAAAATATGAATGCTACTATATTTATTATATCAAAGATATCACACATTATGTTTATTATTTTAAAAATATGAGACTAAAATGTTTAGGAAGTAAAATTCTAGTGAAGTAACAAAATGTTTACTTAGTTTTTATTTCAATTAAAAATATTTTATGTTCCATTATTTATATTAGAGGAATGCATAACTGTTGGGTTTTAATAGTGGTTATGTGAAATAAAAAAATTAAAAATATTAACACTATATATCAAATTTTTATGAATATTTTTAAATATAAGATTTTCAAAATAATATAATAAATATTTTAATTTTAAAAATATTACCGATATAAAATAAATTATATTATATTAAAAAATATATTGTAAAGATAATTTTTTATAAAATATGAAAAGTAATTAAATAATTGAAAATAAGGTCTCAAATTAAATGAAGATATATAATGAAAGAAAAAGTGAATTGGATTATTATATTTGTTGCAAATGGGGCTAGCCACATGTGGAATTCCAACAAGACTCTAGAAGGTTCAAAATTGTAACTCTAGTTGAGGGTTGAAGGAGACAAATCTTACCCCTAGTTGACTATCATAGTATGTTAAATGTTGGGTCGCTAGGGTGATAACGAGTTCCATTCTATGCTATTGTATTTTTCTCCATAGTTGAGCAAAGCACTGCAAGTGGAAAGTTAGATAGAAAAATAGAGGGTATTAGGATTTTGTAGTAGTCTTACAAGCCACCTCTTTCTTTGTACTTGCACAATTTCCATATCAAAGAAAGAGAGCTTAGTAGCCTTACCTTCTAGATGGGTTTTCTCTCATAAGGGTTTCCAAGGAAAATAATTGTCTCTATTATGGATGGTGTGTGTGTATTTCTTTCCATCCTATATTTCTCATATTTCAACTAATTTAATCATTTAAAAATAAAAATGGTAAATAAAGAATATAAGATCTAAAAGGAAAGAACATTCAAAATAAAGAGTTCAATAATTTATCAATTTATTATGGAAAACTATTCAAGTGGATTCACCATGGCAATTCACAAATTAGAAGCCTTCAAAAATATATGCTACATAATTATATTATCTTAACATTTTTTTTCTTTGAATTATTTCCTCTTATTCACATTGGGCTTGAGTTAAGCTTCAAGTGATGCTTATTCTTCTACGAAGGCCTTAGAGTGGCCTTCTAGTATCATGTTTTGTTGCAATTGGTTCATTTTTTCCTCTAGTTTTTCCTTGGCTTTCAAAATGTCTCTAATTTCATCCTTATTAATATTTTAATTCATATCTTTAGGTACTTAAATCGTTGCAGAAAACAAAACATAGGAGTGTTGTGATTTATATCTACCTCTTTCTACCATTTAACAAATATTATCAACAACGGTAGGGTGCTCAAGCCAAAAGGCTTCAAAGTTAAAACACAATTTTGGGTTGTTCTTTAGTTCAATATCAAGGAATATCAACCAATGATCAAATCCCACATAAGGGAAAATGATTGCTTCTAGATGAAGGCCAACCAACAATTGATTTAGAGATTAGAAATTGATTCAACTTGGATGCAACCTCATTTGAGCTGCTTATTTGGTTCAAGTTTGCAACCATTTGCTAGTTTCTAGATCCAATAGGTCCATTTGTTGAATCACATCTTTAAAGTTCTAAGAGTCCAAGTCAAGTCTCCTTACACCTCCTCTTTTTTAGCTAGAAAAGTTATTGTATTAATGTCTTCACCAATTGCCTAATGGTGATCTCAAATGACTCTTTGAAGATATTAAAGGGAATTCAATAACGTAAGTTTATTTGCTAGAATTTGGGGGCCATAAACATTCATTAAATAACCCATTTTAGTTGAGCTTGGTAGTTGGAATTTGGCTATAAGTGTTTCTAGAATTAAAAAGAAGTTCAAGACATATTTTTGTGGGATTCCATATGAGCGTGATTCCTCCAGATACCCCTCGAGCATCAATAACCACAACTTTTCATCGTTTCCAACAAATAGATGTGTTCTTGGACATTGATTTGGTAGAGAATTTTGTCTCTTATAGCATTATTAAAGAGGGTTGTTCTTTGATCATTTTGTTTTTAAGAAGCCTTTGTTTTCTTTTAAATTCAAGACTCTTATGTTGCATGAGATAATATTCATCATTGAGAAGGAGGATTGGGTTAATACATTTCAATTCTAACAACACTTGGTTAAAAGTTCATCTAATAAAAGTTAATAAAGGAAAAATAAGACCACGATTAAGGGGCACTTATTCCAAGCTGAATGTTGGGCAAGACATCTTAGTGTGGGTGTTCATTTGTTTATTATGGCAAAGGAAATTGGCAAAGGCAATGGATAAGGCATTGAAAAGAAAAAATGACATTTTGGCATTTTATTTAGGAAAATAATGGAAATGGGAGAAAAGGAAGAAATTTCATAGGTTGCATGTGAGGAGGAAAATGAAGGAAAATAATGGAAAATGAAGAAAATATAGGCCTCATTAATAAAAAGGCTTTTAAGGATCAGTTGGAAAGCTTTTTGCTCAGGCTTGGTCAGTGTAACCTTTTGGTTAGTTCAGTTTTAGAGCTCTCCCATTATTCTCTCTCTCTCACTCTTGGACACTTAGAGTTTTCTAGATTTGGAGCAAGGAAGGGAAAAGAAAGCAAAGGAAGGACAAGGAAAGGAAAGGAAAACAAAGAGTAAGCAAGGAAAAGTAGGATGAAGCAACTTCAGTAGGAATACTTGCAGGTAACATATTGCATGTGTGATTTCCTAGTTGGTTTTGACATGCATGACTTTGCATGTTGGTATATGGTTCTCTTGTTGCCATTGGCATGGTCTTGGCGGGTTATGAAAGTGGTTTTCAACCTTTCCTTTCCTTTTTACGGATAACCTTAGTGTGTGGGATAACCATAGTGTGTGGGATTGTTTCTCCATTTTGAGCTTTGCGATTACCGGATGGTTTCAGAACTCGAGCCAGAGGTGGTCTCAGGAAAATTCCTAAAGGCCTAGGAATCCCTTGACTGGTTTTGGCAGGATACACAGTAAAGCTTGAGGGTGGTGTCTCGGTTTAGGGCCTAGTGATCTAATGTGGATTATGGTAAAGCCTAAGAGACAAGGAGACGAAAAATTCCTTAAGGATAGTGATGGAGTTCGGAGGCATTCCAAGCTCGGTTCGGTTTTGTGATCTCAGTGCTGGTTTTAGTGAGATCACGGTTTGGTGAGGGTGGAAGTGGTTTAACCTCTGGATTCCCTTGGTTTTTTTTGGATTGGTTTATCCATGAGATCCCACATTCATGCTTGGAATATAGCACGAGGGTGACTAGATGAAAGAAAGATTTAATTCAACCATGTCTATGGTCGGATGGTATGTCGAAGTCCCAAACCTGGTCGACTCTTGCCTATGTTTAATAATAACTAAGCTCTCTTGATTTTGTACTTGTTATTATGTGGCCTTAATGGCTATTATCTCATTTTTATTTACATGGTTTAATGCTGGTTATAAGCATGGTTATGTGATTAGTTATAGTCATGGTTATTTCATGTATTTACTTGTAACTAAAAGGATAATGGATGCAAGACCTAATTAATGTCAAAACAGTTAAGGGAAGAGGGTGGTGATCCTTCTTTTCAAGTCTCATATGACTTATCATCCATTTCAGCTCTGTCTTGTATTCATTTCCTATAGATTACATTGATGCCAAGTGTTTAACAGAATGCCAGTCCCATCGGGGATGGTTAGGCCTAGTCTTAGAGTCATTTTTTGATTTGTAAGTCTTTTCATTACGTAAATTATGGATTCTGAAAGCTACAAGAGTTTCTGAGCAGTGACTTGGATTTTGGGCTTGAAAAGTGGCACAAATCTCGGAGTTACAGGCACAAGTATGAGGAGAAAGTCCCCATATGTACCCATGCCTTGTTGTGCAAGTGTCTAGAGCCTCCCAGATGCACCCTCATCCATATCAAGGGAGTTTCTAGGCGTTTAATGGTATAAAACTTAGTGGGACCCATGGACTAGTCATGGGGATGACTGGGAAGGCTTCTCTAAGTCTTGTAGTAGGTATAGAAGGTTTGTGTTGTGGGTTTCCGTTGATTCCACTTCCTTAACTAACACATGGGCATTCAAATCATATCATAGTCACTTCTCGTCACATGTTTACCCCGATTGGACGATTACTTGGGTAGATGTGGGAGGAGAGAGTTACATCAATCAATAAGGTCATCCTCCCCAAATTAACCAACATTCCTCCAATATCTTGTAGTAGATTGCATTTGTTCTGTGAACTTTCTTTTTTGACACTTTGGTATTTTTAGTGGGATCATTAAGAGCATGAGTTTTAATCCCTAAACAAGACAAGACAAGGTTCTTACATTTTTTCAGCTGGACGTGCTTTACCTTGTTCTTAAGAAGATTTTTTTGTAGCAATTGGAGTTATTTATTTGTATTAGAATTGGGAGTCTCTGACTCCCACGTTGTGATACACACTTGCGAATCTGAGTCTTCAAGTTCCATTTCATCGCCATTTTCCAAGTTTATTGTGTCATCTCTATCTAGTATCTTGATTTTATTTGCTCAAATCTAAGGTTGTGATTTCAAATAATCTATTTTTCTTATTTTAGGCTCGTCTTTAGTGGCTGAAATGGGATTGATAGGTGAAGGAGGATAGGGGTCTTGGGACTCAGTTTGACGGGGATCTTAGTCCTTTTTGGAATTACTAGAAAGGATCTCAAAGAAATTTTTAGTTTTGGTTCCCGAAGGGTTTGGAGGTATAAGGGTTTTTTTGTGGGGTTTTCCCTTAGAGGTTACTATCTTGAAGTCTTCATGGTCCTTGTCAATTGATGCCTTGGGAAAGGAGAGGGGGTGGTTGATTGAGAGGACAATTGCAAAAAACATGTCCATTTTTGTGACATTTGCGACATTGGAATATAATTGTTCATAGCCAATTATTTGGTTCCAAATTAAATATTAATAGTTTAGATAGATGGAAGAAAAAATGACTTGGGAAATGTCCATATATACATGAATTTGTTCATAAGATATGTAGCATCCTTGCTTGGTAATCTATAGTATTTTTACAAATGAGTTAAAACCATTGCCAAATCCATCTAGAATTTTTGGATCTTAGATGTCATGTGTTAGAGAGGATAGGTGTATCCAAACTGGTAAAATTGTGAAGTCTTCCTTGTTAAGGTTGAATCTTTCTTTCAAAAAGAAAGGTAGATGCCAACTGAGTTAAAAAGTATTGGTCATTTTCAAAGACCTAATTTTTGTTCTCCTGATTGTGGAAGATAATTGTAAAGAATCCTTTTGAGCCCAACTTTAAGTCTACACGGCCTTTTGACTTACATATAGTGTTCATCCAACAAATCAAAGCTTAATTCACAGACCAAACTCCCATAAATTTGTTGATCACCATGTGATCTTTCATGTATTGAATGTACTCAACTCCCTGAAGGGTGGTAACTTCATATGTTAGGTTTTGGACCAATTTTGGTATGCATCATTTAGATCCCCTAAGGTGTCACTTTTCCTAAGGATTTTCCTCCTAATTACTACTCTCTGGGACAATGATGCTTGAAATATTAGTTGTTTCTAGACCAAAATAAATGGGATAACCCTTCCCACCACTAGAGTTGATTGAGGATTTGCCATAAGGATGAAAATGATCCCCTCGATTCCCTATGATAATGTTGCAATAGGAGGGGGTGATTCTCCCTTCTCCAATTGTTGCCATATAGACTTGTAACAAACCCTCCTCCGTTGCTGCATAATACACACTCTACCTTGAGTGCCTATATAAAAAGAATAGTAATTCTAAAATTGATTCGTGTTACATGATGTTAATTAAAAATATTTTATTTTCAAAAAACATTGATGATTTTTTAAAATTATAATAATTTTTTAAAATACTAGTTTATAAATTATTACTTAAAATATTTATTATTTACAAAGTTAAAGTTTGGCACCCACTTTTGGATAAGATCCACACTCAGATGGAGAGGAATCATGAAGAAAAAAATGAAGACAAAATCACCCCCGAGGATCATCATATATATAACTTGACATAACCATCTTGGTGAACTGTAAATTTTTCTTTTTGCTTGATAGTTTTTAGGGCTTATAAGGAGATCGATAATACAAAATTCTTAAATATGATGTATTCAGAAAGTAGACTATGGGTGAAGACTCTGAGATAAGTATCATTAAATATTTCTTCCATGTAATCCATCTGAATTTTATGCTCATGCATTTTTTAATACAAATTTTCCTTAGTTCTTATAAAAAAATATTTATTGACACATCCATGTTGATGAACTGTAAATTTTTATTTTTGCTCAACATTTTTAGTGATTTTATAAGCCTTGTAAGGAGATCAATAACACCTTGTTATCCTCCACAATGCCCTAGGTTGAGGGGGATATTGAAAGAGGTAACCTCAAACCACTTGCAGTTCAGCAGCTAGCCCTGCTAAACTAGAGAGGCATCTCTCTAAGGATTTCACAGCCAATGAATGGAAGAAAAATGGATTTTAGGCTAGATATAATAGTTTCAGATGATTTTTTTGGAAATTTAGGGTTTTTCGATTGTTGGATTAGGGATGAGAAAAAGAAGCTAGGTCAAGGCCTCAAAGGCTTGTAGTGGAAGGCATAAGGAGGAGCAAGATATCAATGTCTTGTGATATATCTGAGAGTTTGGTGAATGTAGTGTAGGGTCTGGGAAGCTTAGAAGCTCATAATGAGCATGTGTACCATGAATTCATTAATCTAGAAGAAGGAAACATAGAAATGATTTCCACATAAATAGAGCTTTAAATATAGAGAATTATGCCTACATAACTATAAGGAAAATCATTGAGGAAAGTAAAACATGCTAAGAAAGATGGATTCATTCATAAGAAACTAACATAGAAATAAAACACCATCACAAACTCACTGCACATGAATTCCTGAAAAATAGCTGTAACTTCTCCTTTGATTAGTTGAGTGAAAGCACTAGATATAAATTCTCTCCTCAAATGCCGAACCCTTCTCTTTGACTGAGAAAATGATACATATAGACTAAGATAAACAGTTTCCCCACCTTCAGGGGTTGAATCCATGAGTGGTGGAATAATTTCCAAGAATATCTCAACCAACAAGTGAGAGTGAGAAGGTCAAAAACAAACTCTTCTCTTAGACTTTGATTTGAGTTTTGCTTCATTTATGAGGCCTAATTAAATATTAAAACAACCTATCATGCTAATTTATTCATGATTACATCATCTAGACTTCAAATTACTAAAGTTACATCATCAAATAAAGATCTGGTGAAGACATGTTGAGAAAAGACTGTTACAGGTATTTGCGTAGTGCATGTAGGCATTTGTGTAGCACCATATTACAAGAGGATTTTGGAGGCCTTCCTATGCTCCAAATTAAAAACTTGATAGCTCATCGGAAAGATGTGAGTGTCTAGTTGCCATTTAACTATTCAAGAAAGTGATTTGGACACTCCAGCTAGGAGAAAGACTATTTTTAACAAGACTACTATTTGCGCAATCCCTGCTTCAAAATAGTGGCATAAAGTGATTGTTTGACCTATTTTTGAGCAATTTCTCCCAATATGTCTACTAACAAACTTGCAAAAGTGGATAGCCGACATGTAGGGGTGATAACATATCCAAGAATATATATTTTTTGGCATTTGGATGGTTGTAGAGAAAGCATAGCGCCAAGGAGCTGCGCAAATAACTACCTCTATGTTTTAAAACATGCCAAAAACCATAAAAAATTTCAAAATGACAAAAATTTCAAAATTTTCTCAAAACTACCAAGTGAATCCATCATATAATATGTCATGCCATGAGAGAGGCCTCAGAAAGTAGATCAAGCTTTTCTTTGTCCTTTTGGCTTGTTAGGTTTTCCTTGAGCTTCTTCTTCAAATGTTTGATTCTAACTTGGGATACCTTGTTTATTGTGTAGTAATGCACAACCATATGCCGTTGTAAGTTATTGTCCCTAATTTCCTTCTTGAGGAGCTTCTCCAGGTGGCTATTGACCTTGTTAAGCCAAAATACTTTGTCTGCATTGATCTCTTTAGTGATTAGGTCATCTACAATGATTTGACCTCTTGGTGGAGAAAATTCTTTTTGTAGCTCAAGGGTGTTGGCATTATGTTTTTGGTATGGTTATATGTTACAGATGTTGTACTTGATGGCAACACCCATGGCAAGGCTCTCAATATGATGAAAATTAAGAAGTACGCAAGAGAACAGTTCAGAAGATGCGTACCCGCAGGTACGCTATGCAGGGACCGCGTCCAGACACGCAGGTTACCCATTCATGAGGTGCGTACCCTAGTGCACACACTTCAAGGCAGTAAAGCGCACACACGTGGGGTTCCTT
>APFE031458571.1:0-17935 GCA_000404065.3 Pinus taeda | reverse complement strand
AATGCAACAAGCATATCCCAATCTATTTTGAGATCAAGTTTAAACACTAAGGATGGTGTTTCAAACAAGAGGGGGAGGATGTCACACCCCGTACACGAGTGACTATTAGTTAATAGGTTACTAAAATTTTGAGTTAATTATGATTGATTAATAGTATTTTAATCATAAAATTGAAATTAGGAGGTTAACAACAACTTAATGAAAATTAGTTTAAGTTTCTATGAACATGTCAATAAATATTTATTTTCTCTATGGTACATGTATAAGTTGTTGTTGGATTGATGTGGTTGGAAAAATCAAATGGAGACTGTAAATGGTTTGTCCAACCACGAGGCAGTTAGATGGTCCTATTTTTTATCCTACTTCCCATGAGATAAAGGGGTGTGAGAGGGAAGAGAGGGGGTTATTTATTTTTCTTATCCATTCAAAAGACTCAAGTTAGTTTGCAAATAAGAGAACTAGACCAAGAAGTGTTGTGTCCTATAAGTGGAGAATCATCCTTAAGTTGAGTTAAATTGAGTGGAACCCTCCACATTAGCATATTTAGACTAGGCGCTAGAGACTTGAGGTCTATAAGTGATCAAAGGCGATCACTGCCACAAAAGAAAAGTGCCTGGTAGTTGGGAAGCTCGGGGGGGAGTCAGACATGATTGATGAACTCACAGGAAGGGAGGAGAGTGCTCCTCTGTTTGAGTTCCTGGACTATCTATCAGACATAAAAGTATTTCCTTTTATTCAGAGAATTAGTGTTATGAAAGTAAGTAGTAGTTTCGACTAAATAAGTTTGTCTTTTTTTAAAAAGAATGGATTCCAACAGTATTGAAACATATAGTTTTGTTTTCTTTCTTAACATTTCTAACTGTACTGAACAAATGCAAATATATAAATATTTAGTTATACAAAAACATCATGTAGCTACGTTTATCACGTGAACCTTGTGGAGTGGGAACAGATGATTGAGCAGAACCTAGAGCTGAGAAAATCTATGTCACTGAGCACACTCAGCATTATGTTCACAAGGTGAGTGTTGGTTACCTATGATGTCAATATGCTCTCAACAGTGTTCAGGAACGAGGAAAACCCATTTATTTTTTGAATGGAAGTAGGGCAATAAAACTTCAAGTTGGCTTTCAGAATCACTAACACAACAAGTTTCAACTACGAAATACTATATAACCAAAGTTGAAAGTTTTATCCATTATTGAAAAAAAATATTGTTTGAAAATGTTCAAAACCACAAGTAAAGTATCATTGCCATGGACTAATGGAAACAAATTGAGATTCGAAGAATTGCATACATGATGACGGAGAACTGTACGGGAAAACCATAAATGCAACAAATTTGTGCCATTAAACTAATAACAGAAAAAATTGTTCATAGGTATAACCGATTATATAGTAAAAATGCACAAATTTAATACTAAAAAAGCTATACTAACCAGAGACGAGAATAAGCATATTTTCAGCAGAATATAAAACTTCCTTTATCGAAAAATTAGAGCAAGTGATCTTGTCTTTTGAAATTACCTTTAAATTCAAAGGAGGAACTCGTCAATTTCTATGGATGTCAAGACAGATTTGATACAAACGGGTCATAGCCCGGAATTCAAGAAAACAATACATAAAATTTCATTAACTATCAGGTTCGAACCCTCTATCATCGATGTAACTACCAAGTAGAGTCTCCAGAAACATCTAAGATCGATGAGAATGGCCACATGGTAGATTAAATTTTATCACAAGCACATATATGAAACAAGTATTATTTTACCGCTAGCATGTGCCGAGGTCATATATGTAGCACCTAAGCCGCATATGAAATAATCCAACTCCAAATGCACAAACCCAAGTTGACCAGTAATACCTAATTCTATTATTAACAATATCGTTGTGTATTGATGTCTATGCGTACAAAGCATTTTTAATATGTACGAAACCTGCACAAATATAGAGTTGTATTACATAATGATTGATACCATCACCTTGTACACTTACGTAATTTATTATTATTATCTAGTGTATGGTGTATGTGTGTTACAATTTGATTTGACATTTTAGATGTATATACTAAAGGTAATTAATTTTTTACAAAACCAATTAGGATAGGGTTGTTAGACCTAATAATTAGTGTTATTAAATTTAATATTTCTTAGTAAAAAATTTAAAATTACTATATTGACCTATTCAATATGAGATTACTTTATATTAATATGAATTTATTGTGTTTTTTTTTCTTTTATTTTATTTTCAATGAGAAAATAATATATCTATACCATTTATAAAACTTAATACTGAAGAAAATATTAGAATTAATTTAATGTAAACTATTAATTATATATATATAATTTCATGCTTAAAAAAATTTATTTTAAAATAAAGTTAGAAATTTTATTTTTATATATCGATATCTTAACACACACAGATTATAATATTATTATTAATATCTCTCAAACAAAGGATTTATATGGTATTTTCCTTAATAATGTGAAATGAACATATTATGAATTTAGGGAAAATGTATCTTATAAAATTTAAATAAATAATAATATTTAACATTAAATATTTATTACTAAAATAAAAAATTAATATGAATAAATTTGAACTTCAGTTATTTCATTGGTTATGACACATATGTTCACATGTTCAAACTTCAAAACTTTTTTCTATATGCGGAATTCTCTCAATTGTGCAAGTATCCTTTACCTACATAGTTTCATAATTTGCTTTCAAATGTGTGAATCCACTAACAATCTTAGGCAAAATCCATATAATTAGGTACAATTTAAGCTAATTTACTTCGACATTTTTAGGCGTTATGTTTCATTACATTAGGCTTAACTATAATGGAGTATTTTCCAATTGCATTAAGAGACAATTAGGAATGAAATTTAAACTAATCAATTATTTTACATTTGACATTTAAGATATCTAAAATTCACTAAGAGTAATTATTTCTTCACAATTTCGGTTAGGATATGTTTGAATTTCACTATTCCAAATGACATAATAGTTTATGTTATTAAATTTGTTTTTTTTTTTAAAGTAAAAAAAATTAAAATTATTATAATCATATGTTTAATATGAGATTATATTATATTAATATGAAATTATCATTATTTTTTTTTAATAATTTGTAAAGATTTTATTTATCAATGATAAATGAAATATATAATATACAATTATAGCATTTATGATTATGGAATTTTCTCTAGAATAGTGTGCCATATAAAAACAAAACACAACTAGTGAAGAAAACATATAAAATATAAACTTGAATTTAAATTAAATTCAATCAATATTATAAAAAAAATAGATTGACAAATATTAATATATACTTATTTTTATACCAAATTTTAAAACAAGTTTCAAAATTTATATTATTTTTATAGATAAAAAAAATTTATTAACACAAAAAAAAACTATGACATATTTTTTCATATTGATAAAATTAAATTGACAAATCAATATTAACAATTTCAAAAAATATAATATTATACATGATAAATTAAACTACAAATAATTACATACTTGACATTGAATACATATTAATAATAATAAAAGAATTTGAATAAATTTGAATCTTTCACCTAGAATCCTATGTAACAAACTAATACACTTAACTAAATAAGATTTTTTTTTTATTACCATGACACTTTATGAATTTCGCCTACCATCATAGAAAGTTTCAGGTCATATGGAAGTTAATGATATAAGATCCAAGGGTAGAGACATCCCTACAACATTTACTCCCTCCTTGCTGACACACATTTGGTAGAATGAATCTCCATAAATGTGGAGTGAAACTCGAGGCCCTCCCATTGACACTACAGTCCTACATTTATTGATTAAGGTACTTGGCTGAAAAAATATAGACCCCAACACCTGGCCTAACCTACACCATTAGATCTGAAGAGACCTACAACGTCCATAGCTTGGGGTTTTGTCCTGTGGAATAACGCAACTCCTATGCAAAGTCTTGGTCATTTGGATAGACAATGAGGTTTGTAGCTTGACTTTGCAACTATAGGGCGACTTGGATGGCGAACGACGGTATGGAATAGCTTCCCCGCAACGGCCATCTCCACAGGCTTCCGTATATAGAATGGGGGCTGACAAAAGCACCCAATCCACCTGGAATTTTGATTCTTTCTTTATTTGACATACATTCCCATTTCAACTTACTTGACTCATGTACATGTAAAGCTATTGACAACTGGTCTCTTGCCCCGGAGGGACGGACTTGGATTCCTACATTAATCAAGAGGTAATGAATACTATAATAGGAGTGTTTTCATGTAATATTTAACCCTAGGAACCCCTAACAACAGTGTCGTGCGCTTTTAGGTATGCCTCGCCTCCCATCACTCGGTATTCCTCATCTCGAGTAAGAATGTTCTCCACACAAGCACTTCTCTGTTAAATACTCACTTCTGCTTAGTTTCAGGGTTTAACCTTTGGCATTTTATTGGTTGTAGGTATTCTCTTGCTATAATATATATATCCAGAAGGGGGTTTGGAGTGAGATGGCTCTCTCACAACAATTGTTATCTTCCATTTCAGGTTGGTCATCCCTATGGATTGTCCTGGCGATTTTTTGTTCAGGTGACAAGCCTCAACCTCGATTATTTGATGGATTGTTTTATTTCCTTGTGTTAAATTCTTTGGGTTTTTTCTGGGTGGGATGCTACGACTCCCACCAAAATTATATTTGTAGTTTGTTGTAAATAATGGGCAATGGTTGAACCCTTTCATAAGTAAATTACAAATCTTGGAGTACCATCGTTATGGGTTTTATTAATGGTTTACAACTATCTAACTTAACTGATGGTTTACGTTTATTTATTTGTTGTTTATTTGATTCCATATTCCCTCTTTGTCTTTTTATGAGGATTCGTAGTCATGGTTTTCTTTATTTTTTAGATTGTCGCCTATAATCTTGTATTGGGCTTTATGTTGTTCACTGTCAGACATATACAATTTAGATTTTTCCTATTTCTCTTTCTCTGCTAAAGTTCAATATTGTCATTCTTTTGATTTCATGAAGCTTTGCTTAGGTGGTTGGCTCATGGGATTCCTTCATAACTCAAACAAGAGCCATACTAACCCTCATAGATTACTTTATTTAGTGCACATCTCTAGTAAGAGCTCTAGTGAACTTAAAATAGATAATGTTGGGATAGCGTCCTTTTGAGTGAGATTTCATTGTCTCTAGCATTTTTATATGTTTCCTGATGAGGTTAATCGGAGTAATAATTGTTAATTTCTATAGGTCGACCATGATTCCAGAATGTGTGTTCTAGTTCTAATTACACATTATGCTTTTAAACTTCAGTAAGGCAATATGTATTTATAAAAGTTAAATGGATATTTTCTCTTTCCACTATAATTTTTTCTTTCATTTATTGCTTTACATAACTTATGCTTTTTCTTCTGTACAGGGTGAAGGTTAACTATTATCGTTACTGATTTTATGCATCGATGTCTGCAAACGTCCGAACGTTCTAGAGATGTAACAAAAAACAAAATATGCCTATTAATATCAAATGGAAGTGTCTTACTAGTAATCTAATTAGCATGTTAATTGTTCATTACGTAATAACAAAAAGAAATAATATTTTCCTACTAGTGATTACCAAGGACAAGAAAACTAATTATCTGTTTTCCTGCCTTGATTATAAATATGCATGTATTTCCTCCGTCTAGAAGGCCTCACCACCTAGCCACGGATCTGGCAATTACGTCCAGAATATTCCTCTGATCTCTTCCAACTCTTGACAGTGAATAAAGGCAGTCTACTACCTTGGGCATCAAGACTATGGTCTAGCCTCATGTCTCATACCCTTCGACTATTATTCACGATCTTTTCCCACTAGCTAATTCGTCGAGATCAAGGAAAATATCAACACCATAGTCCTTGCTCTTCTTTTTCCAACCCCCTCAGGGTTTTGTCATTCTCCTCTTTGAGGGAAAAGATGGGAAACTACTTGTAACTGTTTCAGGAGTTATTTAAATGATTCTTCCATTTCTTTTACAAACTGGTCAAATTATTTTAATTGATAATTAACGAAATATGTTCTTGCTTCTCAACCTTAATTCTTTAACAATCTAGGTTAAACAAAATAAAAATTGAAAGTAATAAGTAAAACTTGGTAATAACTAAATGTTGGTGCATGATTGGATCTTACAACTCCCTTCCCTTGATAGGAGCACCTTCCCTAATGTTATTTTCAGGAAAATATTATCGGATAGGCCTTCTGGATTGTTTCCTCCTCTTCCCAAGTAGCCTCATCTGGGTGATGGCACTTTTCCACAAGATGGTTTCTCTCTGATCTGGGATACAAAGAGGCTACCATGATATAAAGTTTTGATTCATATGACAGTTAATGCTATAAGATCCAAGGGTACAGTCATCCCTACAACATTTACTCCCTCCTTGTTATGACACATTCGGTAGAATGAATCTCCATAAATGCAGAGAGAAACTCAAGGCCCCCCACACTGATGCTACAGTCCTGCATTTATTGATGAAGGGACTTGGCTAAAAAAATCTAGACCCCGACACCTAGCCTAACCTACACCATCAGTCCTATGGAATAACTCAAATGATATGCAAATTTTTGGTCATTTGGACACACAGTGAGGTTTGCAGCTTAACTCTACGACTGTAGGGTGACTTGGATGGCAGACAGTAGTATTGAACAACTTCCCCACAAGGACCATCTCCACATGCTTCGAGGTATAGCATGGATGGTGATTAAAGCATGCAACCCACCTGGAATTTTTTTCTTTCTTTGTTTGACATACATTCCCATTTCAACTTACTTGGCTCATGTATAGGTAAAACCATCAACAGTTGGTCTCTTGCCCCGAAAGGACGCCTTTGGAATCCTACTATAATCAAGAGGTAATGAATATTGTAATAGGAATGGTTTCATGTAATATTTACCGCTAAGAACCCCTAACGAGAGTGTCGTGCTCTTTTATGTATGCCTCGCCTCCCATCACTCATTATTCCTCATCTCAGGTAACCATGTTTTCCGCAAAAGCACTTCTCTCTTAAATACTCACTTCTGCTTGGTTTCAAGCTTTAATCCTTAGCATTTTATTGACTGTAGGTATCTTCTAGCTGCAATATATATCAGAAAGGGGGTTCGGAGTGAGATGGCTCTCTCACAACAATTGTTATCTTCAATTTCTGGTTGGTCATCCATCCGGCTTGTCCTGGTGATTTGTTGTGTAGGTGACAAACCTCAACCTCAATTATCTAAGGGATTTTTTTATTTCCTTGTGTTAAAGTCTTTGGGTTTTCTTTGGCTTGGATGCTATGGTTCTCACCAAAATTACATTTGTAGTTAATAATGGTTAATGGTTAAACCCTTTCATAAGTACGTTACAAATCTTGAACTACCGTCATTATGGGTTTTATTGATGGTTTACATATATATAAATTAGTTTATGGTCTACTTATATTTAATTGTTTTTTGTCCGGTTCCATATTCCCTCTTTGTCTTCTTATGAGGAGTCAAAGTCAGGGTTCTCTTTATTTTTGGGTTGGTCGCCTGCAATCTTCTATTGGCCTTTATGTTGCTCACTATTAGACATATACAATTTAGATTTTTCCTGTTTTTGTTTCTCTACTAAAGTTGAGGAGTGTCATTCTTTTGATTTGATGAAGTTTAGCTTGGTTGCTTGGCATATGAGGTTCCTTCAGAATTCGACCGAGAAACATATGAACCCTTGCAGATTACTTTATTTAATACACAACTCTGGTTAGAGCTCCAGTGGATTTAGGTGACATTTCATTGTCTCTAACATTTTTTAATGTTTCGTGATGAGGTAAATCAAAGTAATACATGTTAAATTGCATAGGTCAACCATGGTTTTAGAATGCGTGTTCCAGTTCCAATTACATAATACGCTTTTAAACTTCGGCAAGGCAATATGTATTTAAAAAGGTTAGATGGATATTTTCTCTTTCTATTGTAATTCATTATTTCATTTATTGCTTTGTAGTTGATGCATTCTTATTATACAGAGGGTGAAGGTTAACTATTATCGTTACTTCTTTTATGCATCGATGTCTGGAAATGTCCGAATGTGCTAAAAATGTAACAAAAGACATAATATACCTATTAATATCAAATCACAAATTCTTACTATTAATTTTATTAGCATGTTAACTGTTCATTACGTAACAATAAAAACAAATAATATTTTCCTAATAGTGGTTACCAAGCACAAAAATAATACTTATAAGCTTTCCTTCTTTGATTATAAACATGCACGTATTTACTCTGTCTGGAAGGTCTCACCACCCAGCCATAGATCTATAAATTACATCCAGAATCCCCCTTAGAGAAGGTCATTTCCACTAAAGCAAATTGGTTGGTTGTTGTAAAGCTCGGGGGGAGTGAGACGTGATTTCTGAACTCTCAGGAAGGGAGGAGGGTGCTCCTCTCTTTTAGTTCCCAAACTATCTATGAGGAAGATAAGTATTTTCTTTTATTCAAACGTGATTTCCAAACTCGTAAGAAGGGAAGAGGGTGCTCCTTTGTTTGAGTTATCAAACTATGTATGAGGTAGATAATTCTTTCCTTTTATTTAGAGAAATAGTGTTATGAAAGTAAGCTATAGTTTCATGTAAATGATTTTTTTTTTTTTTACATAAGGGTTCTAATAGTATTGAAACATATAGTTATGTTTCCTTTCGTAAATAATTCAAATATGTAAATATTTATGTATACAAAAATATCATGTAGCTACATTTATCACGTTAACCATGTTGAGTGGGAACACATACTTGAGCAGAACCTGGATCTAATAAAATCTATGTCACTTAGAAAACTCATCATTATGTTCACAAGGTGAATATTGGTTACTTCTGCCAATATTGTCTCGACAATGTTCAGGAACTAGGAAAACCCATATATTTTCTTAATAGAAGTACAATAAAACTTCAAGTTAGCTTGAAGAATCAATAACACAACAAGTTTTAGAAAGGAAATAATATATAAATAGAGTGAAAGGTTTTACCCATTATTGCACAAAAATAGAGTCCTAAAGGGTTCAAAACCACACAGTGAAGTACCACTGCTGTGAACTGTTCAAAACAAACTAAAATTCTAAGCGTTGGATACATGTTGGTGGAAAACTAAAGTGTATGGGACAACCATAAATGTAACAAATTTGTGCCATTAAACTAGTAACAAAGAAAAATTAATCATCTGTATAACCGACTATATAGTAAAAAAGCACAGATTTAATACCTAGAAAGTTATACTAACAAGAGATGAGAATAAGCATATTTTCAACACAATAAACGTCATTACTAGAATATATGTGTCCTTATCGAAAAATTAGAGAAACTCATCTTTTCCTTTGAAATTAACTTTCAGTTTAAAGGAGGAACTCGTTGGGTTTTTTGGACGTCGAGCGAGATTTGATACAACCTGGTCATAGCTGAGAATTCAAAAGAATCATTACATAACATTTCATTAACTATGAGGGTCGAACCTTGTATCATCGATGTAACTGAAAACCAAGAAACCAAGAGGGTTTTGACCTCTACAACCAATAATAGAACACAACCTAGCTATCTTTCGACTGAAAACCTCAGCTTGGTAACCAGTGGAGAGGACTGTTGAGTAACCCATCAGATTCCAAGAAGAAATCTTGGAAAGATGGTTGAGAGTAAGATCAAGCACAAAGGAGATAATCACATCTAGAAATGAGAAGAATGGAAGAGGTTTGTACTTGTAACTAACAAAGAAAAAAAACAGAGTAAGAATTATCACCACAAATACAGGAAAGGTTTCTTTAAGTCAAATTACTATAAGCTTAAGGGAAAATTATCTCAATGGGTACGTTTCCCTGTTGTGGCTCCAAACCTAGAGAACTATCAGTATGCACCCAATTAAGAACAATCATATATGTAAGAGAAGGGCTAATAGCAACTTAGCTTTCTTGAAGTTGCCACATTTGTGTCAAGATTTTCCTGGAGCACCGTAAGACTCAACCTTTCATCAACGTGGGTTGCATGCAGTTGGGAGTTAACTCACTAATTTGGAAATAAAACTTAAAAATGAAAATTTAGAGCTACAATATTATGTTTAGTGGTGACATACAAAATAATTGAGCTTGAGGAATCTTCCATTGCAGAGGAGTAAGAGCTAGAACTAAATGCAAAGCCACGTAGGAGGCTTACCAAGGAGAACAAAACAAAAAATTGGTTAGGGTTTTGGGGGTGGAATTACCCTACCCACTACAAATTCGAGCATTGTTTAGCTTGACACGTGGATCAACAGTGTGGCTAGAGCCGGATGCCTCCTCTGCAAGCTGCCAAGTAGAGTCTCCAAAAGCATCTAAGATCGACGAGGATGGTCACATGTGAGGTTAAATTTTATCACAAGCACATATATGAAATGAGTATTATTCTACCTTTAGCATGTGTCGAGGCCATATATGTAGCACCAAGCCACATATGAAATAATCCAATGACATACTGACAAACCCAAGCTGGCCAATAATACCTAGTGCTATTATTAAAAACATGGTTGTGTATTGATGTCTATCCATACAAAGTTTGTTTAATATGTATGATATATGAACCTTATGAAGCTTGTGACCCGAAGCTTGTGATTAGAGCCAATAACATCTAGTTCATAGGTCAGTATTCTAAATCTTATACTCATTAAAAGAATGGACAGTTTCCGAAAATCAGTCTCTTTTCGAGAACTAGAAGAGAGAGATTCTAAGGCTAAAGAAAACCCTTTAATGAATATGAACAACCCCAACCTTCTGCCCAATGGGAACTACCTACTATAGCTCCCTGAGAAGTATATAGTGATCTTTCTGTTTCGATTTAAAAGTAGCTACTAGAATTAGCATTAAAGAGTCAGTGATCCAGATTCAAGAAAATGACGATAGTAATCAAATGATTTCTATGTTAAATCCAAAAGAGTTACAAGAAGAGGCGAAGAGACTAAAGACAAATTATCTGCACTTAAGATGTATACGAGTAGGAATCAATCCTTTAATCCATAAAGGATTACATACTTTTGCATTAGCTAGTGTCTGTGATCTAACGCATAATAAGTACATTGATTCCTTAATAGGAAGAATAGTTGATCCTTTGTCTAATGGCCCAGTATATTTTGACTGTTGCCCAAATTTCTCTGTCTATACATTTGATGAAACCATTGATCAGATCTTACAGCTCCAAATCCAAACCACTGGTTTCGATATGCACAAAAAGAGAAACAATATAGCCATACACACCAAGGCCTGTTTTCGTCACACCAATACGTTGTGGCCAACCATCCGCCATATGCCCAGTTGAGATTCTAAATACCGTATTGTCATTCTGACTGATCCCAAAAACCAGAAAATAGAACACCAAACTATCAGATGGGAAGACTTAACCTTTCCAGAACATTGGGTAGTGAACAATCCTAAGCCTCTCATGCCAAAGAAAATTACCTCGGCTGTTATTAGAAAAAATTTATCTTCTGCAGTCATATCCTTTCCCAGGAGATCCACCATTGATCGCCGATGTATTGATATCACCTGTAAACAATCCAAATATTACAGAGATCCCTCCACTGTAGATACAACTTTTTGTAGTTGCTCTTCTTGTAGACATAATCCTTTGTATCAATTAGCAGATCTTGTAAATGTTTCCTCTTTAGAAGTCAAATGTCCAGAATGCCAAGAAAGTATCAATCTACTTACGCTTGCCGAAACCACAATTCATGCCAACAATAATCCCAGATCTTGCATAGCTCCTCCTTCAACTTTTGTTAATCCATGCCCAAACCCCAAATGTTCAGATATACCTTTCCAACATGAGCAAGATATAGATCATGTACTCATGATGCATGAAATTGTTACATTAGAAGGAGAAGACCTAAGGTTGACTGAGATGATGTGTCTAATGAGACCAGCTAATTCTAGATATGGCCTAGGACATCCTGAACAGGCAAATTGCCTAATACCAGATTACAGATTTCACCCAGTTCCTAAAAACTACAAAAAGCTTGCAATAATGGAGATGCATAAATTATTCTCTCTCATGGATGGATGCCTAAAATCAGAGATTAGTGAAAAATGGATGAAAGCGATGATTAATTGGGACTTATACACTAATCCTCAGGTAGATGAATTTGATGAGAATTATACTCCCCAAGAGAAGAAAGAATTAGCTAAAGATTGGAAACATTTTATGAAAATAAATAACACCTAGATATCTTTCTATTCTTGGAAAGATAATATTTCTCCATTAAATGTTTTTACTCGTTCTACAAGAACTACAACAAATAAGCATGCATGGACTACATTAGATGGGACAAAAGTTGAAACTCCATCAACCTTTCCTCCTTTCAAAGGAATTGTGATTGGAGAAAAACAAAATGTAGCAAAAGCCATACCACTACAGAAAGATGACAATGCTTTAGGCATTGATGGAAGAATTCAGAAGCACAGTGAAGAGCTAAATTGGACAAATACTGCACTAAAATGCCTAGAAATAAATGCAACAAAATCTGCAGAAGTCAAAGAACAAATTGATACTATGCAAGTATCAATTAATAATGTAAATAAATGTTTGAACAATGTGCAATTTGATTCCAGTTTGATTCGTTTTTATGCAAGTGAATGTTTATCCAAGATAGGAGTAGAAGAAAAGTTAGTTGATCAATTAGATACAACTAAACATCTCATAACTTGTTTAACAGATAGAGTTCAGAAGATGAATCTATCAAAAGTTGAAATACCAGTTCCAATCTCCTTTCTTGTTAAAAGAAGCATAAAGATTCAAGATCGTGTTAAAACGGTCAATAGGTTTCCAGCTTTATTCCCCAAGGAAGTAGCCACATCTTTCAAATTGGAAGCTACAATAAAAGTGACCATTGCATCCTTATTCAAGAATGAAGAACAAGAAAAAGGGAAAGAACAAAAGGATCATGATACACAGATATTTCCCATATATGAACCTCTTGAGCATAGGTTCACCAGATATCTTGCACCTAATATTGAAGGAAAAGGAAAACTTCCTGAAGCACATACCTTTTTCCTAGACTCCCACAAAGAGTGGAACATAGATAACATGAGTGTCAGCCAAATCCAACGGATGATTGATATGATGTATACTGAATATAAACTCAAGTGTCTTAGAGGGAAAAGTGAAATTGATGCTTGCAGAACTATTATTCAATGTTTTATGGGAACACACCTCAAGTGGTGGGAGATGGAATCTTCCCCAAAGTTCATCGAAGCAATGGAAGCAGAAGTACTCAAAGATGAGAAAGGAGATGTGATACACAACTCAAATGGCACTGTTACCAATAATATGATAGGAGCATTGACGTCAATGATCCTAGAGCATTGGTGTGGTAGCGAAACAGAAATTGCGGACATAAATGAAGTTATTTTGATGAATTTGAAATGCTACAAAATGTCCCAATTTTAAGACTTCCATAGAGATTGGGTGCACAGGATGTACGAGGTCAAAGATTCAAAGAACCTGTTATGGAAACAGGTATATCTTGCAGCCCTGGCATCCAGATTTATAGATTATATCAGAATGCAAGAAGTCTTCCAATTACCTTTTAAGTCATATGCATGAGGAGTGATATATTCTCACGTTATAAAGACACTGGTAAGTCTTTGTACAAGCTCAAAGGTAAATAAATCTCTAGAAAAACATTCCAGATTGCCAGACAAGAAGTCCACCTACAACAAGTATGGACTTTCAGCGGATGATCCTTTGGTAAAATGAAGGAAAGCTAAGAAAAGAGCAAAGAGAGAGTTTAAAGAAACTTTCTACAAGAATAGAAGAAAATATCCAAAGGAGAATAAAACATATTCCAAACCAATGCGAGGCCAAGCCTCAAGAATAAGGAAAGCATGTTAGAAGTATGTTCCTAGAACACACTATTATAATCCCTCTGATATTCACCTACACACAACCAAGCAGGATAAATGGAATAAGATCACTTTTCGTTATGTGGGAAAAATGGACATACATCCTCCAGATGTCCACAAGGCGAAGAATAAAAGCTAAACAGAGGCAACAAATCTGAAGCCTTTGTTTAGAAAGCCAAACAAGTTAGGCGGGAAGGAAGAGGACCAATGATCTGTATGAAATTCGGTTCTCACACACACATGATAGAGCACTACCCGAATGTTGTCATCAGAAAAATTTCTCAGCAGCATCAGGTAGGGGAATATTCCTATGATTCTTTCAGTTCTTCTTCTGTAGAAAAACTATAGGCTCATATAGAGCAATATTCAGATTCTGGTTCTTTAGATTGTTTATGTTACGATTCTGAAGGATGTGCTTGTCAGCTCAATATAATTCTAATTCTGAATATTATAGTGAATCGGGCGAAGAAGGGGAAAAGACCAAGCCCCAGAAATAAAATGTCCTCATGGCAGCAACAAAAGAAGACGGGCTAAAAATCCTATCCTAGATACGAGCCATGGAGGATGGAGAAATGAAAAATTGCTTGATGGAAGCCTTTATGGACCAGCTTAAATCCAAAGCTTCAAAAGGTTCAGGTAAGAAATCTTTATTCGTTGATGCTTCCTATGGAAGAAATACAAAATCATTCCAAATGCTTCAACAGAAACCTGGGAGAGTGAGATCACTCACTCTAGGGAAGGCAAACCGTGAGATTCACAATCTCAAGGCAGAAATTTCTACAATGAAAGATCAGATTGTAGAACTGAAGAAAGGTAAATAGATGGCAAAAGAAGAAGAAGATAATGATTAGCCATGGGCTACTACTCCATATAGCAGTAATCAGGAAATCCAAGTTGCTGAAGGAATAAAGGATCCAAATTTTCGCTTCAGAGATATGAGATTGTTAACCATCTCCTATCAGCAACATCATGTCAAAGTAAATGTCTGAATAAGGGTCCAAATGTTTGAAATGGTTGCTCTTCTAAATTTTGGCGCAGACAGAAATATCCTCAACGTGAAGAATATTCAAGCCAAGTATTGGATAGATGCAAAAAGAAAGGTAGTAGGTTTGGGTAATAAAACGCTCCAATATGAGGTACCCAAAGCCTCTCTTTGTTTTGATACTCACTATGTTTATTTGAAATTTGCAGTCGCTGAAATTTTAGTAGATTGCATACTTGGCAATGTCTTTCGAGCAGTAGTAGAACCTCATGGGTCACTCAAACTCAAAGGAGGAAAAGATGGATATTTTATATTAATTCCCACATCTAAAGGGACAATAAAGAAAATTGAGCTTCCATACATCTCCAATCTAAGAATCTCTCTACAATGGTCCAAACTGTGTAGAATTTGGACAGAGCTGAAGCTAGACATTCAGACCTGAAAGACTTGAAATCTACTCTTAGAATAGAAGAACAACTCAAAATGCCTAAGATAAAGAATAAGATTGGAGAATTGAAGAGACAGATTGAAGAAGATTGTTGCTCGCAAGAACCTAATGCATTTTGGCATAGAAAGCAACACACAGTAGAGCTGCCTTACAAGGAAGGATATGCTGGTAAGCCTTGTAAGAGCCGAGAAATACCCATGAGCAAAGAATACAAAGATCTTTGTGAGAAAGAAATTCAGTAGCTCCTTAGCAGAAAATTGATCAGAGAATCAAACAGAATTGGAACTGTTATGGGTTCTACGTAAACAAGAGAGCTAAATAGATCAGAGGCATTCCAAGGTTAGTCATCAATTATAAGCCTCTAAATTCAGTCTTAGCTGATGAAACCTATCCAATACCCCATAAAGGAGATTTAATCAGAAGGATTGCAGGAGCTAAGATCTTCTCTAAGTTCGACCTGAAAGCGGGATTTTGGCAAGTAGCCATTTCTGAAAGAGATAAATTCAAAACTGCCTTCAGCATACCAGTAGGACATTATGAGTGGAATTTCATGCATTTTGGTATCAAGAATGCGCCATCAAAATTCCAAAAGGTAACAGACAATATCTTTAAGCCATATTTTGACTAGCTTATTGTATATACAGATGATGTATTGATATCCTCTAAAAATATTCAAGAGCATTTTAAGCATGTAAATATATTTAAGAATTTAGTTAAGCACAATGGTTTGGTGCTTAGCAAAATTAAGATAGAGGTTTTTCAAACCACTATCAAATTTTTGGGCCACATAATCTGCAATGGGAAGATTCCTTTGCAAAAACATGGACTAGAGTTTGCAGGCAAATTTCCAGATGTCATAATAGACAAGAACCAACTGTAAAGGTTCCTAGGTTGCCTCAACTATGTCAGCAAATTCTATTAGGAATGTGCTAGTGACAGAAGAATATTGAACAAAAGACTGAAGAATAATCCTCCAGAGTGGACAGAGGTCCATAGAAAAGCAGTCCAGAATATCAAGACCAAGGTAAAATCTTTGCATATTTTATATGTTGTTGATGATCTTGCATATCAAATTGTAGAATTAGATGTAAGTAACATTGGATGGGGTGGAATTCTGAAGCAAAAGTTTGGAAAAGGAGATCAAATAGTCCAATTTGCATCTGGAGTATGGAATCCAGTCGAGTTGAACTACTCCAGAATAGAAAAATAAGTAAACGGAGCATGGAATTGCATTAGTATGTTTGAAGCTTATCTCCTTAACAAATATTTTCTGCTTAGAACTAATGCATCCTATTTGTAGAAGGTATTAACAAAAGACATCAAGAAGGCGGGAGAAGCCAAGTTTGCCAGATGACATGCCCTTTTTGCAAACTTTGATTTTCAGGTGGAAAATATTAAGGGTAAAGAAAACAGTCACCCTAAATTTCTTAGCAAGGAATATATTGAATCAATAGACCATTTCATGATGATGATTACTAAGTGGGACAAGCACCAGAAAGAAGAAGTGCTAAGGACCATCCTAGATAATCAAGATTGGGAAGAATACAAAAGAAATTGGAAATGCACTTGGCAACTTAGAAACACAAAGATATTGGATGCCAACTTGCAGCCTCACACAGATATTCAACAATTTTTACATGAAAGGAAAGTATACCTTAAAGGTAGCAAGTGGATCCATGATATGATATATGAAAAATCAAAAAGAGATGCTAGGATTGCGCATCAACCTCTAGAACAGAACTTTCATGATATCTTTGCCATATGGTGTCACGGAGGGCGTAGTACTGGCATTTATGAGAAGTACTTTTGTAGTTGTCAAACTAGAGATCTTTGGAATGAACAAGGATATTGGGTTGTCCAACCCTGTGCTCGTTGGCCAAGAAATGACCGAAAGATTATATTTCCTGACACTGCGTATGATTTTGCAGTGTATAAAAAGTGTTGGTGGGACTTTCTTAATGTCAATGACAAGGAAGAAACTCACTATACAAAGCCAAAATTTAGCACATTAGCTACTTCTCAGAGAAATCAATAGTTCTAATGGTTTAGAGAATGGTGGAGTGACTATGAGGTATGTAGAACTACCATGGATCATGTATACCATGAGGCATACCAAAGAAAATACTGTGGTTGGTGCCAAGAACATGGAATTAGAGAAATTTTTCATACCATATACAAAATTGTTAAAGAAATGACAAATAAAGAATGGTCTCCTTTCCATAACCTAAACTATTCACTCCAGGAATATATGAGAGAACACATAGAATGGTTAGTCTTGACCAAGGTGAAACAACAATTTATTTTGGGAAAACCAATGATTGTCCGCAGGATATATACAAAATCCAAGGATGAATTATTGTATAAAAGAGATAGATTCCCTGACCTAAAAGTATTCTGATGGTTCACATGGGATTTCCATTAAAAGTATCCATATTGTAATAATGAGTACCAGTCACAAGGGCTTAATTCTTACCATATTTCCCGTGGGATTTGTTGTACTAAAGCTTCCACTGTGTAAATATTCTATGCAAATTATTTTCCCGTGTGGTTTTATGAAAAGCATGAACTTTGTTTTGTTGGTATCA
>APFE031458570.1:0-20276 GCA_000404065.3 Pinus taeda | reverse complement strand
ATTTTTTGCACTTGGTCTTGTAATTTTGATATATCATGTAGCATTTCTTCCTCTTCTTCATGAGTCATGTTAGAGATTTCAGGTTCCTTACTAGGTGTTTGCATTTCTTTCCTCGGGGAATCCGTTACCGATAATAATGCTTTACTAGCCCTTTGAATTCCTTCAAAATAAATTTTCAAACCAATCTTAAGCAAAAATTTAAAAAAATCTACACACCTTTTTTTTCTTTGTAGGAGCTCGATATTGCCTCTGATGTATCTATGTACTTTCAGAACATCTATTTCTGAAATTGCGATCCAGGTACCAGGTACCAGAGATTCCAATACAGGTATAACTAGATCAATAAGACCTAGGGTTTCTTGAAGGAAGAGATTATTCACCCTTTCAACTTCCATGAGTCTCTTGAAGGCTAGTTTTTTTGCGGGACTAACCAACCCTCGACAATTAAGGTATACCCACTTCATGTGGGAGAAGAAGAATGGGTGCTCTATGCTCTAAGAACCCAATCAATAGTGATTTGATGACCTTCCACAATATCAATTCCATCTTGATGGATGGCTTTGGATATAGTAGAGTGACGACCCCGAGTAGATTTAGGGGGTTTAAGGGAGGGTATGATCCCAATACCAAAAGAGTCCTTGACAGACGATCTATCCAAGGAAAGAAGATTGCGGGAGTGGGTAGGTCTAGAGGAGTCTGATGCCTCTGATAGAGAAGTAGATAGAGGGGGAATCCAAGAAGGAAGAGGGTGATTGAAAAAATGGGGGAGGGGGGGGGGGGGGGGGGGGGGGGGTGAATTAGGGGATAGGATGTTTATTTCGGTAGCATAGATGTGCCTAGCTCTGGAATTGTGGAGGGGATAGAACAATGAGATTCAGGAACCAGAAATCGTTTTGAGAAATTCCACCCGAATGATAAGTTATTAAAATAATTATTATTTTTATTAGGTTCCTAAGTCTAAACTTAGGAAAATAAAAATATTAATGGGTATTAATAAAGATATGGTTGAGAATATTCTAAGAGAAGAGGACCAAGTATATTTTAATCTTATTCATTGATTAGAGACTCAATATTAGACATTGATTCATCAACAGGAAAAGTATAAGAGAAGACTTGAGAGTCATTTGGAGACACACCAAGAAAATACTTAGTAACCCGAGGGAAATCGATTCTCAATGAGAAGAAGTTCGATTTCAGAGGGAGAGTAGCAGGGTGAAGAAAGAGGAGGGTATCAACATCAATCAGAGACTGAGGAAGAGGTGATGTAGAGAACCTTAGAGGTAGCGCAGAGTGAAGATCAGTGACATAGTGTGGTTGGAGATGCAGTTCTCATGCAGGTTGACGCAGAAGTGACACAGGAGTGACAAAGAGGAGGATAGGGGGTCTCCAAGGTGTCAGAACTTCTCCAGGAGGAGGAGAAAAATTTTCTCAGGTGTTTTCTCTAGGAAGTGTCTCAATTTTGTAGAATATTTCCTTGTAAAGAGATTGTTGTTGAAGATTAATAAATAAACCCTCATCTGCTGCACCGATTTTCCCACATTGGGTTTTTCCAAGGACAAATGTCCAAAAATAGCTGTGTTGATGTGATTGATTCTTGTGCTTGTATATCAATGTTATTTTATCTAAGGTATTATGTGATAATTGCAGTACAAATTATTTTAATGTTTATTGAATGGTTTTGTAAATAACTTATTGTGGAAAATAAGTAGGAGAAATAAATAATTTATTGTAGTAGAATTTTGTGTTAGAAATTTTCACTTGGTATCAAAGTAGAGATCGGGCAATGGGATTAAAGAATCTTCTATCAGTCAGGAGCATGATGATAGGGAATCAACTCAGAGGGACTCACATAGATATCTAGAGAAAGAGGAGAGCATGAAGAACATGGATCATGATTATTATATTTTAACTTCCAGAATGGAAGAGGAAGTCAATTGCCTAGCGAGTTCTACCTCCTCTAAGGTTTGGTATATACATAGTGGAGCTTCCTAGCATATGAAAGGAATACAAGAATGTTTTCGAATTATCATGAAGAAAGGATGAAATTCCAGATCACCATGCAAAATAAATCAAAACGTACCCCCGTAGAAAGAGGTATTGTAGTCTTTCAAACGGAAATAGGGGATCGACTTTGAGCAACCAATGTTCTGCATGTGCCAAGATTGGGGATGAACTTACTCTCTGTATCTCAGCTTCAAAACAAGGGCTATGATGTTTTCTTCATTAAGGAGAATGTATATGTCAAACACCCAAGTTGGGTAAAGAAGGCCCAGATAGGAGTCAGAAGTAATAGGCTATATAAATTACAACTAGAATCTCCAATGGCACCGATAGGCAACGGTAGAGAAAAATATTTGAATGATCTATGGCACAAGAGAATGGGACAATTACACCATGGGGCTCTAAGAATTCTCAGAAGAACTGTAACAAGAGTTCCAAAGTTGAGTACCAAAAAAGATGATGTATGTAGAGGGTGCGAACTAGGAAAGTATGCCAAAGCAGCATTTTCCAAAAGTAACAATAGGGTTAAGAGTGTTCTAGGATTGATACACTCATATATCTGCGGATCCATTTCCACAAAAGCTCTTAGTGGCGCCAAATACTTTGTCACCTTCATTGATGACCATTCCAGAAAGACTTGGATCTACTTTCTAAAAACCAAGGGTGAGGTTTTTGGTCGATTCAAGGAGTTTAAGGATCTAGTTGAGAATCTGACAGGAAAGAGCATAAAGATATTGCGCTCAAACAATGGTGGAGAATAAATCGACAAGGACTTCACTAATTTTTGTGCAAGGGAAGACATCAAAAGAGAGTAGACAACTCCCTATAATCCGAAGCAGAATGGAGTAGCAGAAAGGAAGTACAAGACTATCGTTGAAGCAGCAAGGGTAATGTTGTATGATCAAGAATGCCCAAGTTTATATGGGCAGAAGCATGCAACACAGTTGTTTATGTCCATAAAAAGACTCCTCACAGGGAATTATGTAAGATTACTTCGGAGAGTGTCTTCATCGGTAAGAAGCCCGAAGTGAGACATTTCAGGATATTTGGGAGTTTGGCATATTGCCATATCCCCAAAGAAAAGAGAAATAAATTGGATTAGACTATGGGGAAATGATATCTTGTGGGATATAGCGATAATGCTAAGGCATATAGAGTCTATCTTCTGGGGAATAGGAAGATCGTAATTCGGCGGAAAGTAAATCTCATGTAGGATAGAGCTTTCAGGGAATCTCGAGAAATGCCTTCCAAAGAGCAGTCAAAGGATGATCCATTCGTCCAGCCACTTCGACTAGCAGAAATTAGCATCAGTATTTCTCCTAAAGGCAAAACTCTAGAGGTATCACAACAAGTGGAGTCTCAGGAAGTGGAGGAGTAGATATACACACCCACTACTAGTGGAATAATGAGCTAAGAACTTTGACAGATACTACGAGATGTAGAGGATTTTGTCGATGAACCCAGAAACAAGAAAAGGGGGTGTAGACAGCCAAACAGATACCGAGCCTTGTTGGATCAGGTTGGAGAACCATCTATTTCTCAGGAGGTAGTTCAACATCAAGTATGGGTAGATTCTATGGTGGAGGAATATAGTTCCATAATGGTCAATGATGTCTAGGAAGTGGTACCTAGGCCTCAAGACAGGTCAGTTGTAGGTTCAAGATGGATCTACAAAGTCAAATACGCTGCAGATGGCAGTGTGGAAAAATACAAAGCCAAGTTTTTAGCTAAGGGGTATGCTTAGAAGGAAGGGATAGACTACGAAGAAATCTTCACCCGAATACCCAGGTATACTTTTATTAGATATGTGATATCCCTTACAACACAAATGGGATGGGAGATTCACCATATGGATGTCAAGACGATGTTCTTGAACGGGGTGATAGAAGAAGAAGTATACATTAAAAAACCAGAGGATTTTGAGACACGTGAGAATAAATCTCATGTATGCAGGTTGAAGAAAGCCTTGTATGGGCTTAAACATGCACCTAGAGCATGATACGGTTGAATTAATGGCTACTTGCAAAAGATGGGATTCGTCAAGAGTGATGCATATCCTAACCTCTACTATCTGGTTATAGAGAATGAGCCTCTAATCCTGGTGTTATATGTGGATGATATTTTTATGATAGGCTCATTGAAGCTCAACAAAGATTGCAAGGAGAACCTAGCCACAAAATTCAACATGAAGGATTTAGGATGGATGCATTATTTCCTAGGGTTGGAATTTTGGCAGCAGAATGGTGGAATTTTCCTTGGATAAGGAAGATACACTACAAAGATTTTGAAAAGGTTCAAAATGCAAGACTGTAGACCTATAGCTACTCCACTGATCACCAAATAGAAGAATATTGATGCATCCAAAGATAAAGAAGTAGATCCCACCTTGTACAGGTAGCTTATAGGGTCCCTGATGTATATGGTCAATACCAAGCCAGACATTTGTTACGTTGTCAACACCCTCAGTCAGTTCATGGTAGAACCAAAGAGGGCACACTGGGCAACAACCAAGCATGTTCATAGATATATATAAGGAACATTTGAGCATAGACTAATGTACACCCAAGGAAATGACATCAGGCTGAGTGGGTTCACTGACATAGATTGGGCTAGAAGTGTAGTAGATTAGAAAAGTACCACTAGGTATTGTTTCAACATTGGATCGGGAATGACCTCCTGGTGTAGTAGGAAACAGAAATCCGTGGTTCTGAGCTCAGCTGAAGATGAATATATGGCAACTAGCACAACTTCGTGCAAAGCCATATGGATTAGGAAATTGCTTGTGAATTTATTCAGGAGAAAGATGGAAACGACCAATATTTTGTGTGATAATCATAGTTGCATCAAGATCTCTAAGAATCCAGTCTTTCATGATTGGTCGAAGCACATTGATATCAGGTGTCACTTTATCAGAGATTGTGTCCGACGAGGGGTAGTACAGTTGAGGTACACCCCAACAGGAGAACAGGTGGAAGAAATTCTCACCAAGGCTCTAAGAAGAAAAAAATTGTTTATTTCAGGGAGAAGATGGGGATGGTGAAGAATCCATTTCAGTAGCAAAATCAGATAGTATATGGAGTTGCAGTGTAGTAGTTAGCAGTGGAAGTGCTATGGGCAGCATGCTACAACATATTCAAAGGGAGCTGCAATACAAATGTAGCAGTGGCAGTTGCAGTGTCATGGGCAGTAGTATAGGTTAAAATAGTGCAGTAGATGAGGGGAAGTAGGTCGAGCATCAACAAGACAGAGGATCGATGTCGTGAATCAGCGTGATGCTTCTATTGAGAAGTATTGCTAGACCACATTCCTTGCTAAGAGGGAGTGTTGAGTTTGGGTAGCATCATATGTTCTCTAGCTTCAAAATTTTGTGGAGGGGCTAGAACACATGAGATCTCCAAGACCGAGAAATCGCTTGGAGAAATTCCACCCAAATGAGGAGTTATTAAACTAATTAATATTTTGAATGGGTTCCTAAGTCTAAACTTAGGAAATAAGAATATTAATGGGTATTAATAAAGATATGGGTGAGAAGCTTCTAAGAGACGAGGATAAAGTCTATGTTAATATTAGCTGTTTATTAGAGACTTAATCTCGACCGTTAATTCATCAACAGGAAAAGTATAAGAGAAGACTTGAGAATCATTTGGAGACACACCGGGAAAATACTCATTAAGCCGAGGGAAATCAATTCTCAAGGAGAATAAGTTCGATTTCAGAGGGAGAGTAGCAGGGTGAAGGAAGATGAGGGTATCAGCATTAGCCAGAGATTGAGGAAGAGGTGACTCAGAGCATCTGAGAGACAACAGACAGGAAGATCGTTGAGACAGCACAACTAGAGATGTAGTTCTCACATAGGCTGACATAGAAGTGATGCAGGAGTGACACAAAGGTGGATAGAGGGTCTCCAGGGTGTTAGAACTTCTCCAGGAGGAGGAGAAAAATTGTCTCAGGTGTTTTCTCTAAGAAGTGTCTCAGTATTATGTAGAATCTTTCCTTGTAAAGAGATTTTCGCTGAAGATTAATAAATAAACCCTCATCTACTGCACTATTTTTCCCATATTGGGTTTTTCTGAGGACAATTGTCCAAAAATAACTGTGTTGATGAGATTGATTCTTATGCTTGTATATCATTGTTATTTTCTCTATGTTATTATGTCATAATTGTAGTAGAACTTATTTTAATTTTTACTGAAGTGTTTTGTAAATAAATTTTTGTGGAAAATAAGTAGGAGAAATAAATCAGTTACTGCAATAGAAAATTGTGTTAGAAATTTTCACATAGGATAGGGGAGACAATGCAAATGCAAATGAAAAGGTGCAAAGTGAAGATGTGGATATCAATAAAGCCTCAGTTAAAGCAAAGAATTAAAAATAGAATAAAGAAGAGGGTTTTGCGATGAGAGCGCAACATCGGTCATCGCTCAGGATTTGGTTAGTGGAGGTGAGGGAGGACAGACCGAAGTGGTGCCACGCTTCTCCTCCCAAACCTTATTCAAAGCCAAAACAAAAGCAATGGGCATCTATTGTGCATGTGAACCCTACTTATCCACCAATCCTTTAGTCACTTCCTCAAGGGGGGGTACAAGGTTCTCCAATGGGAATTCCTTATATAAATTACCTACCTTATGACATCATCTGCACCTGAAAGGCACCCCTTCGTTATCAAGGATCTGGATGCAAGTGAAGTGCTTCCAATGTAGGGTTATTTGTTCCTCCAACCCTTATCTGGTGTCAAGGTGAACCAAAATGCAGGCCAAGGACATATTGTCGATGATAATGAAGGATTTGTCATGATATAGATAGGTACCTAATGCATTTTCGATGCGCTTGAAAAATTCTTCGGACGAGAAGTGAAGCAGTAGAATAGGAAGCCTCACCCAAAGAGGACCAACCCCAATTTCTCCCACTCTGGATCGAACATGGGACTCCATCACTTGAGAAGGACGGGTGTTAGCTCTATGTGCCAATATTTTGAGAGCACCCACGAAGTGTAATTAGCACGATGAAATCAGAGGGAAAACTAACCATGCACAAGAGTGGAAACAGATGGAAATTCCAATAGAATTTTCCCCAGATTTCAGTGATCCATTACCTAAGCCTAGTTGCAGAGTAGGATCGACCACGAATCCTCCCCACCAATAGATGGTCCACTGTATCCACCACATCCCCCATCTAAATCCCTTCACCAAAACATATAGATATGTCTTTGTTCTTTGCCTTGACACACTTAGACTTCTTCACCGATTTGGATTTCTTATGTTCCCTAGGGATCAAAGAGGGTTCAGGAGGGGGGTCCATATCATCATCCCTAGGGTCAGTGTCATGTCAACCAAGTTAATGGGCGGGCCTTCAAAAAATCTGGAGGAAGGATGGTCGAGTACGAAGTGTTGTGAATCCGGCTGAAGGGAGAAGGCCCAGTGAGATGATCTAAGGGGCTAGTAATCGGTGCAGAGGATGGAATGAGTGGGGGTGTAGCTACAATGGGAGTAGAGGAATAACTCGACGGGTAAGAGGGGGAGGTTGTATCAAGGAAGGTAGTGAATAAATGAAGGGATGACAGAGAAGGGATCAGATAATCTGAATCTAGCCAGGGAAGTGAATCATGAGGCAAGAAAAAATCCAGACACGAGGAACTAGGGTCTAATCGAATAGGTGTAGTAACCACCCTAGGGTAACATACAAGGGCATCTAGGGGCAAATACAGCGACACATTCGACAATGGAGGGGTCGATGTGGTCTAGATGGGCATCGAAGCATACAGGTCATCCATATAGTCAACTAGGTCTACCTCCATATCCACCAACCTACTGACAACCCATGATGTAGTGAAGGTTCCCTTGCTAGATGCCAGGTAGGGTGACGAAACTGGGAGAGCGATGAACCCCAGGTAAGCTGTGAGAAGAGTGTAGGATGGCAGATTTCACAAACAGAAGTTGTAGAAACAAAAAACCCTAGCCAAATTTGGTGCTGCAACATATTGAGTGTAATTGCACCATCACTCCCTTGTTTTATGATCAGTCATAAATTCCCACATTACAAAGAGAGAGTATAATGTTAACATTTTATAAATGTAATTCCATGAATATAAAAGAAATTTATATGGAACAAACTCCTAGATTTATTCAAAGTGACTTTAACCATGTCCACCACTTCAAAAGATCCCTTTATGGTTGCAAACAAGCTCCTTGGGCTTGGTATGAAAGAAATGGACCAGTTCCTTCTTGAATTAGTTTTTTCTAGAAGCCACTTTGAACCTAGTGTCTATACCAAGTGAATAGATGACCATATTAACATAATTGTAGTTTATGTTGATGAGCTTTTACTCACTAGTAGAGATCCCAAACTTATCACCTAGCATGTGCAAGCTAGCCTTAATAAGAACTTTTAAATGATAGGTTCAAGACACCTAAACTATTATTTTGGCCTCTAAGTTTTGTAAAGCCAAGAAGGAATCTCTCTTTCCAACTTTTTTGTATCTTTCATATGGAAGAATGTAAACCAACCACATCTCCCTTTTAGGACAGAGTTAAAATTTCTTCATGTATCTCACCCAAATCATACACTACTTTGTATTGTCATTTAGTTGGAAATATTTTGTATTTAACTCACATTTTCTCCGACATACCCTTTGTTGTTGGCTTTATAACTGATACATGCAAGCATCCCATGAGAGCCATTATACCCCATGAAAAGGGTTGGATAGAGATAAAGCATATACTTATCCATATCTTAGGGGTAGCTCAATTTAACACATAGTATAGTTTAGAAGAAATCCTTAGTCAACTGCTTTTACAATTTTTAATGGGCTAGTGACCTTGATGATTGAAAGTCTATTCTATGACATGTTTTCAAGCTTTAGTTATGAACTTATCACTTAGGCGTGTAAGAAGTAAGATGCCCTTATTCTTTCTTCAACTTAAGCAAGGTATTGAATAATAGTTCTTGAAAGTCAAGAAGTCATGTGGCTTCCATAAAGTGTTTCATATTTTAGTAATAACATTTTATCCCACTTCGGTGCAACAATCAGAAGGCCATTTAGCTTGTGAGTGATCTAGCTCAATAATAATGCAAAAAATATAGTGAGCTATGCATGCACTTCATCTAGAACCTTCTTTATAATTACATCCTCCAATTTCTTTATAGTTTTAAACAAATGACTAAATTATTGACATTTTCATGAAGTCACTCACAATAATGAAGTCCCTAAAAATTTATGTTGTGTTAGGTGTTTAGGAGATTGTCATTAAAGGGGGATAGATTTTAATACCCTCTTTTATCTCTCTTTATCACTTTTTAACTTTGTAAATCGTTCAATCATATTCCAAGTTGTTCTTAAGAAGGGATGTTAGGATATGTAGATAATGTGAGTTAGCTATAACAACTTGGTTTAATGTTAAATTATATTAAAGCGTGTTTTTAATATAGTTCTTTAATATTATTTATATTTTACTAATTCAAAATAATATTAATGTATTTATACTACAAAGTCTAGAAAAAACAAAACTATTTTGTATTAAATAAAACTATTTCACTAAATACAAAATAAGAAGAATAACAATGCTAATCATGCTTTTTATTAAATGCATAGTTTCTTTAAATTAACAAGAAATAAAAGAATTGAAATTTGATATGACCACCAATAATATTATAAAAATGTACAATCTCCTTTCATGTAACATTCTATATTGTATATACCATGGATCACATAACATATTGTACAATCCACCCAAATAATTCAATAACAATATCGAGATATGTGTGGTTTTCATCTTTAATAATCAAAATTCTCAAATAATTGTAGAGGAAAATGGAGAGTGTGGACTTTCCTTTGTACCTTATTTTATTGGTCTTCAAGAAAATATTACTATGTTTATGTATATAGTTAATTTGATTTAATAGAAAACTAAAGCTTAAGTATATTTAATTCCATTTAATTTTATATATTATTAGTTCTTGCCATAAACAAGGTAGGAATTATAGTAATTGGAATGGTGCAACTAATATTATTTTGAGTTGGTTACGATTTTGAATAACAAATTTTTTTAGGCTCATGATATATTTTGCATAGTGAAATTTCTTTCGCCATCTTATTTGGCCTCTTCTCGAGGCAAGGAGGCCATAGCCATATGTTATATTTGTTTATTTCCTTCACATTTTCATTTGTTTCCTTCACATTTTGAATTGTTAAACTAATGCTAGCATTAGTTCAAGGCATTAAATATGCCATGCGAATGAGTGAGGCAAAGTAACCAAGGAGAACCAAGGAGGAATCTATATGTAGTGGACCCACTAGCGAAGGAAGGAAAATCTCTCCAATGCAGGTTGCGTTAATAATGAGGTGATCACCCTTCATAGCAGCTCAAGTTGGTAGTTGTGTGAGCCACAACACATGGCTATCTATGGATATATGCATGTACTGGCACCGCTTGACCACCTGTCAAGACAAAATTGTGGCTATCTGCATGTATTGTCACTACTTAACCGTTTGCATGTACTAGCATCGCCCCCTCCTATCCTTATAGCAACATGAAGGGAAGATATAGAAGCCCTGTAAGAGTTCAAAGCCATAATAAACTGATGAAAATGGTGAGAAAATTTACCTTCAACATCCTAATGTCTGTCTTCATTTGCTTTGTGTTTTTCAGGAACTACAACTACGGACTGGCCGGGAACGCTCTCGGGTTCGACGATATAAAAAACCTGGAAATTTTTGCTATTGATGTTATGGTCTCTTTCAAGATGACAATATGGTTCTAGATGATGCCGCAGTCTCCAAAGGATTCCTACCACAACATAATGATCGACACATGGACTCTATCTAGCAGCGACAGTGTTGTTGGTAGAGCACCCAGATATGGAGCGGTGACTACCATCATTAACGGTGGGTTGGAGTGCAGGAAAGGAAACAACCCGAGGCCACTTTGTCACTATTCTGTACACTTCAAATTATCTTGATCATTCATTTTTTTTTTAACTTTTCTAAGGTAAATATAAAATTTGTGGTAACAGTTATAGTTATGTACATTCCAATCAATTTTCTTTGAATAAAGCATAAACTATATGCCAATTTAGATCAGTAAACCCATAGTTAACTCCCCAAAAACAACAATTTTTATCTTGTTTATGTCATTCAAGTGAAAATATTCAAATTACCATCTCTACCTAAGAGAAGTTGATAGGATATATTTAATGATTTACCGGTTTCCAAGGATTTGATGAAGACGAATGATAGTTTGTTCCTCTTGGAGACTAAAGTTCTCATGTTTTATTTCAGGTCTTAGATAGTTTTTCCGTCGCAGTCGACATCTCTTCCCTCATCATCTAAGTCTTGCATGACAATATACAATTCAATTTGTTAATCCTCGAAATTCCTTTAAAACATAAGCATACACTCCACAACTTGGGCATAGTATAGACCTGCTTGTTTTGGCTGTGCAAGCCACTTTCCATGGCCACTAATTTTTTTATATGAGATAAGTATTCGATATTCCTTAGGTGGGACACACATTTCAGTACCCAAAGTTGATCGCCAAACCTCCAGTGGTAGCTAAAGGTTCAAAGGTCTAGTTAGAAATGGAAGAGCGCATTAATGAATGACTCATGCCCAGAACCTAAGGCCCTAGAGAAGAAGCCTCAAGATGAGCTTGTCTCAGTAGTATACGAGAAAAATCCAAATCTTGTAAACACCATAAAATATGAAGAAAAGGAGCATCCAATAAAAGCCACTATTGTTGAAGAAGATCTTCCTGAAGCAAGTATGAATATTCTATTCAAGAAGGAAGCAATTCAAAAGGCTTTTTCTCTCAATTTATGGGATGATGAGGATACCTTTCTCCAATCTCCAATACAGGAAGATATCCCAGAAGATGAAGAAACTATGTTAGGAGAGAGGTTGTTACAATGTCACTAAGAATTCCAATTGTGATAGACTCTCTCAATGTCTCTAGAGGAGACAATACCAAGGCAGGCAAGCACATATGAACCTCTTCTTCGATATTTTCGTGAGGATTAAACAAATCCTGAAACAACCATTGTTGTTGTGGTTTTGATAAACTGGTGTTGTTACAGTTTTTATTTTCTCTTACCACGTGGTCGTCTTACTCCAAGGCGTGAAGATAAGTTTCATTTTCTTTCTCTGTCCATGCCTCTAACAAGTTTCAATTTCTTTCTTTGACCACGTGGTTTCCTATGCTAGGTGTGAGTGTGCACCTGATTTTTAATAATAAAAAAACAATAATATCAAACTTAAATGATTATAATATTGAAATTGGTTAAATCCAATATATATATATATATATAAACACAGTCGGTTACTTTTTATATATTGCAAAAAAAAGAAAAAAAGGGAAAGGAAGATAGTTCCTTGTACATTCAGAGGAGGGTTGGTTCAAAAGTAGTGCGCAGTCCCCACAACTAATTTTACAGCCCTGTTTCTATAAACTTCAAACACTATAGTGCTAGTGTCATGGTTCTGAGCTATGGGATAACTTTCCAAATTTTGACTTGATCTCCTTAAGCCTCGCGGGTAACCAAACCCGCACTTAACTTTTGAAAAAGCTTACTTAACCATAAACCTTTATCCTCGTATAGTGGGAATATACACATACACATCAAAAATAACATTTTCTGCTTTTCCATAGCCTTGGTGCGATTTTCAATGCTTACCTTTATTATGCTCAATCTCCACCGTAGATTTTCCTCCATCAAATCTGATGGAAACATCTGATTGCTGATCAATCAAGTTGCACGTCACTCCATCACTGTTGATCCACTCGTGATAGATCCAACGACTATCAGGGATTTCGGGTGGGCAAATCGCGCGGAGAATACCCACCCGATAAAGTGGTATTCTCACTCCACCCTCTTGCTACGTTTCCATCGGTGAGTGGAATTAGGTTGTTCCCTCCTTGTTACACAGTAATTGGTCATCGTTGGTCACCGTCCCAGTTACCCTTGTTTTCGTACATTGGAGGACACATTTATGGACCTGTGACCAGTGACATAACCTAAAAACACTTGCATTGTGTTCCCCTGAGTATGTACTTCATGTTCCCTGAAGACACCTTTTGCAAATTATCCCTAAAAAGTGCCCTTTTTCCATTAGCGCGGGTACACAGTGTCTTACCCGCGCCAATGACTCAGTTCCTCAAAAGGGGGCGCGCCCATTGGCGCTCTGTCCTAGAGCAACCCCCGCGCCACCTAAGTTTGGCAATGATTTTTAGCCAGCACGCATCCATATGTTTTCCTCCCTTGTCATGAAGTTCTATGAAGGAAAAATCCTCAAGATAGAGGTCGAAAGTCATTTTTTATCCATGACAACTATGCTGAGTGGCTTTTCAGGGATAATGCCAATCTACAACAGGTGTCCTGGTACAATGTATCTTCTTCCCTTCTTCATCTATAAATGGTCGTCCTCATGCATTAAACAAGGGAGTTTTTCTAGTGTCTTTGTGAGTGCTGAAGTAATGCTAGAGTGATAGTGAGAATTGTGAAGTATAGGGAGGTTATGCTGCCGGAACTCTGAGAGAGAGAGGTCACTTTGCAAGGCGTATGTAGCTGCTTGCCCAGTCAGAGGAGGTTCAACGTCAGAACCTTGGTTGTAATCTTTCTCTGTTTTTACTCATTAATAGACGACTATCATTATGGTTCCACTCATGTATCTTTATAATGGTGATTGAGTTATATCTTTTCTAACTGATATATAATTGCATATATTGGATTTTATGCTTGTATTTATATCATTCTTTGCATGTGCAGGTGTCCGTTCACGAGGATCGTGGGGATTGTGACCAGCCGGAGTAAAGGAACGGGAGCGTTGATTCTTCTACAACTACTAGCGTTGGAATCCAGGTAGGCCATCATCATCGATCTCTGATTTGCAATTAGGAACCTGCGTGTTAGCGTTGTGTGGTTGTTGCTAGACCCGTGTTGGGCTAGTGGGATCGCCTCTGTCCGCATGGGGGATTAACCAGTTCAACAATTTAGCGACTCCGCTGGGGAGAAGCTTGTTGTTTGATTTGTAAACTTTAGACGGAGTCTGAAGCACGGCCAGATAGCCTTCGAAACACTATTGCTTTGCAGTAGTGAAGTAGATCAAAGCCACTTCAGTCAATCTCCATTTTGGTTTACGAACTGAACAATTTCGACTTTGCCTTGCATGTTAATTTTTCTCTTGTTTACTGGCTTGAATAGCTTTCTAGGTTGAATTTCTTGTTGTTTCTTGCTTGCTGGCCTTTCTAGATACTGTAAACCAAGCCTTGGACTACCTGTTTTGTTTTTTTACCTGGCAAACTTGATTAGTGCGGTTTTTCTTCTGACAGTCGCGCCAGTTGGCGCCTGTTGCTATCAGACAACCCGCGCCAATTCCTTAATAGCGCATGTTGCAGTCTGACAGTCGCGCCAGACTTGTTAACTTTTTCAGTTAGCTTGTTTGTCAGCCTTCTGAGCTTGGATTTGTATCTTTTTGCATCTTTTACAGCTCCTGGAAGTTTGTTGGATCTTTATGTGACTGGTTGTTCTTTTTTCAGTTGTTCGCCTTTTTCTATCGATTTTATATCTTAGCCCTAGTGGCTTTGCATGTCGAGCCTTCTGCGGGATTTATGGTTTGATGATCCAGTCAGTTTTTTTATTGTTTTCACATTCCTCTGGTAGTTGTACAAGTTTTGCATTCTATGCTGCAAGCAACTCACTTTAGCTTGTTTATTTCTTGTTTTACTTCATTTGAACTTAGATTACATGGTTCTTTGAAGGTCTTGGAGTTTTCTTTGCTTTGATAGGTCATTTTTCACGTTTCAGAATTGGTTCTAGATTCCTTTGAGTGAATTATCTGTTGAGTGCATCATACTATTTTAAAAGAAAAGAAAAACAAAAGATTTTTTGCTTTTTATTAATTAGCATTTTGTGTTAATTGGTACTTTTAAAAAGAAAAAAGAAAAATATTTTCATTTCTTGTTATTAGCTGCATTAGGATCTTTGTGATCGTTTTGTTTGTATGAAAATCTCAACTCTCCTGTAGATAGAGTTCATTCAATGAAACGATACAATTTCGCATATAGTTTGCATTTAGGGAAATTCAAAGAGACCACATATGTAGGACCGAAAACTGAAACATAATTTAAAGATAAACCGTAAAATGAATTGAATGAACCTAAACAACGCATTGGAACATAACGCTCATATTCTAGAGGTCTAGGTTAGAGACGTGTTCCGGCGTCTTTAAACCTGGTAGTTTATCGTTGAGTGGTTGGGTGTGATTCCTCCACGGTGAAACGGTTAGTGCCAGTACGGATTGTGCTCCCACGTACCGTCGCGTATATATTGGGAGACCCCTATAGGCTTGCAACCTTTGATCCATAGGAAGCCGAGTCTGCCGCCCTACAAGCCGTAATGCACTGAACACAGCATTCGGGAAGATTGACTGCAGTACGGGAAGTCCTTGGTTTTCATTTGATTGCCAAGGTGTATAAGCAGTTTTACGGATTGTTTGGCAAACCTTTTACCTAGTTCTCCAGAGTAGTCACTTTTGATCCTTTTCGGACTCTCTAAAAGAAAAGGTGTAAGTGAGCAGCTTGTCACTTCGTGCTCATTAAACATTCAAAGGAGACTAGAGTCATCTTTTCGTCCTTTTCTCGACTCTTTAAAATTGAAAAGGTCAAGTTCAGTGTCTTAAAATTTATCTGGCCTCGATAATGTTACCCGGTTAAATCTTGTGTGCGCTAGCTTGAGTAGGATTTCGTTTTGATATGGAAAATTTTCCAAGGTTCACCAACCCAAGTTCCCCTCCTGACGGGAATCCTAGCCAATTCCCTCCTCAAGGGAACGTTGGTGCTCTTTATATGGTGACGTTATCCCTTTCGGGGTTAACTGTCGGGTTGCATGTTTGGTTATTTTCAAACTCTGTGGTCCCTACCATGTCGGCTGATACTCCATCAGTCCCTCCTCCTGAACAAAATCATGTTGAACCTAAGGTGGACCCCTCCCCTTCGACGCCTACTTCTACGTCTCCTTCTTGTACTTTTCCTGGTGAAAGTCTCGATTCGAGTAACCAGGTGGCTAAGAAGAAGAAGAAGAATACCAAGAAGAAGAAGTCTCCTAAGGGAGAGGCTACAAGCACAACAGCGACTACACGCACAAATGTTGCTCCATCACGGACACCAGAAGTCGGACCCCTTTCCACTCCTCCGCTTAAGGTTAAGTTTCCTTGTCGATTATGCAAGGAGGACCATCTTCTTCGTGATTGTCCTGGCATTCCCAGGGTCTTAGAAGTATCGTCCTGTGATCTGGCCCGTCCCTCATCGTCCACTGAAGCTCACGGCAATGCTACCTCCTTAGTTGGTCATGGCAAGGGAAAAGGGAAGATTCGATTCCCCTGCAGACTTTGTGAAGGCAATCATCCCCTTCACCTTTGTCCACTCATGGATAAAGCCTCCACTGTTTTGGAAAGTCTTGTGGTTCCCTCGTGCCAACTCCCCGCTGGATATCAACGTATTTCTGCAGCTGTAGTTCGTCCTCCTGCTGACCAAAAGATTGGTTTAGACCCCTCTCTTGTTCAGCCTTCTCTTCCTGAACCTGGCTCTACCCAGCCTGTTCCAGACCAACTATTGGTCGGAGAGCGTGTCGACTCGGGTTCAATACCCGTCGACCACCCTGTTCTGGAAGAGCATCATGATCATGTTCTTCTTGTCTCATCAGATTCTCCTGAATCCGAAAACGACCCGCTTATCCCAGCTGCTTTAGAGGGTCCTTCTTCGTTTCCTTTAGAACAGGGGGGCAATCATACGATTCCCCCACCAAGTAGTTCAGTCGTTTCCTTCGACTGGAGTCACTTGACTGCTTTCCGCCTTCCATCCCATGTGCCTTTCCAGATTATAGTACATGCCTATGATACGGAAGTACCTGCCACTATTTTGGATGAGGGTGCATCTGTCAGTCTTATGCCTTCTACTACTTGGCAAGCTTTGGGCTCCCCACAGCTTGTCCCTGTTGGGCAAAATCTGATGGCGTTTGACAGAGGAACCAGTCAACCATTGGGGATCCTTCCAAAATTCCCTCTTACTTTGGGAGGAAAAACCGTCTATATAGACGTGTTTGTTACCCAAGGGGCTTTAGATTTCCATCTTCTCCTTGGTCGTGACTATATTTATGCCATGGGGGCCCTTGTCTCTTCACTTTTCCGTGTGGTTTACTTTCCACACGATGGAAGGATTATCACTATCGATCAATTATCGTTCTTTAGTTCCCCGGTGCCTCCTGTGCAGTTCTCACCCCCTCCTAGTTCTCATCCACCGGTTGTATCTGCCCCACCGCAGGTCAACTATGTGGCTACCTCTCCCATGCCTATATCCAGCAATGCCACCATCGTGCACAGTGTTTTGGGGGCATTTGGTCCCGACTTCCGAGACATCGACCTCCCATTGGGAACGCCACTCTTGGAAGCCCCGACTTCCTGTTCATTATGATGGAGTTCGGGCGGAGCATAGTTCATTTCCCTCTGTCAAACTCCCTAAAAAATGAAACAAGGAGTCTCGAGGATAGTTTTGCTAATGTATCAACCTCGTTAAAATAATGAAACGACCTATATCCCAGGATAGTTCATAACCATTATGTCAACCTCGTTAAAACAATGAAACGTGAGACAATTTTGTTAAGCTTCAACCCATTTTCAATGGACTAAAGCTTGGGGGGCATGTACCTTGGATTGAGTCATGATGCTGGGGGGCATGCCCGTTTCATTTTCCATAAAGCATAGTTTTCATACGTGATTCTCATGTGTGTTTTTCAAGCTTTTGTAAAAATAAAATATATGCGCGTGTGTGAATATATTCCAATGGGTCGTTTGTTATGCAGTAGATACATTAGATTACATGTGTGTCGAACAGTCGCATAGCATATAAAATGCATAATCACGTGAAGAAAAGATCCATCTAGGAATACACATAAGCACATAAAAAACATAATAATGAAACATATGTATATATATATGTGTGTGTGTGTGTGTGTGTGAGTCAAAATGTTCGCGCCCCGCGCATTACAAAAAATAATACATATCCAAAGACTATACAACTGCTGACAGTTTGTTCCTCAAAAATTATGCAAAAAAGAAACCTAGGCATCTAAACACGGTTATGCTCGTGATAGCATGTCACCGCTCACACCAAACGTCTCAACAAACGATGGACACGAGTAGACACTCCCACCGTGTGCCTCTGGTAAGCTCTAGGCACGTCCACCAATCTGCCGTAATCTGGAATACCTCGAGTAAGTGCCTCGAGGTTCTGTACGAGATCATCGTCACCCTCAATCTGAGGGTCCACTGCAGGTTGTGCTCTGTGCACATTGTGAGGCAAGTCAGCTGGTCACTCAGCACCAACATCTGTATACATATGTAGACGCTGTAAGAGATAGGCGTGTATTAACAAAAAAAAATTTAAATACATTAAAAACATTAAAAAACAAAGAAGTTCTTACCCAGCTCCTCATCCCAGTCCTCTCCGTCAGGCAGAGGGAGATCGGGATCTCCAGTGAAATCCGTGCCCGCATAGGGCCAGTCCTCAATGACGATCATCTGGTGTCGGAGCCACATAAAGAACTCGGGCTTCGAGGACATCTGTTGGCCCCCTCCTCCCCTGGGCATAAGTTCTGCCCATCGATGCAACCTCGGTTCCCTCAACACTGGGTCTGCCACTATTCCCCCAGGTACCCGGAAGATCGGCAGTCTCTCTAGAAAGAAAGTCACTACGATCGACCCATATCCAAACTGTTTGTTTCCATCTCGCTTACACTTGGTAAGCTGTCATTTAATGTTGGTCGTCACCGCCGTGGCCCAATCAAACAATGCTGGATGGAGACACTCAGTGGCCAGCAGCAAATGATTTTTGCTGGCCTCATGGGGCGCCTATACCCCAGCAGTCCGGGTAATGGTGAATAAAATGACTCGTAATACCAGGTTGGGCACCGTGTTGATATCTACCTTCCTGCTGTTTGCTCCAAACCGTGCCCCAGGACACACTCTTTCCTTCACCTCCTCGATATTCTCCCCAGAAGGTCGACTACCTGTCAAGATAGGTCGTGCACCTCGCCGCGACAATCCAGTGATAAAATAGACATCGGAAACATCCAACTCCAATGTCTGATCCTTCAGGAGAAATACCTGATCCTCTACATCCCAAGCATCTACTATGAAGCGTAGTAGCTCAGGTTGTGCGCGTAGGTATGAAGTATGGAAGAATTTTTTCAATCCATAGTCTCTTAGAGAATTCATACAATCATCGTCCTCTAATGCCAAGGCATCAACTTCATTATGCTCTCGTTCCTTCCATTCTAGAACCATTTTTAGCAAAATCCTGCAACCAAAGGTAAAATTTCAATTGTTAGATCATTATTGAAACATAAATTGAAACAAATTTGCAAATTTAACCGTCCAATTTGGTGAAAAATGAGATCTCACAGTTGGCGCGACTGTTTCTAAAACATTCGCGCCAATGGTGCGACCCCTTTAGGGAAAAATCGCCATTAGCGCGGTCCCGTGCAAGAAACCCGCGCCAATGGCACAACCATAAAAATTTGCAAATCCCTTTGCAGGGGGCTGAAATATGTACAAAAATCTTAAAAAATGGAATGAAAACAGAGCTAGGGATTAGGCCTCTTACCTATTGCAGACGGCGGCTCAAATGGTCTCCTGGATCAATCGCAATCAACAGTTCAAATTTGCACCAAAAACTCTCCAACAGTGAACTCACAAGGTAAAAACTGAAAAGTAAATTTATTTTTTACTATTTTACTATTTGTAGCACTATTTTGACCTAAAAATACATTAGAAATAATATTTTTGAGTATTTTTGGGATATTTTCATGTCGAAGTGGGTTTTACGCTGTTTTTTGAATGATGACAGGGCTTGGTGCAATTCAATGCAACCAAACGAGCTTCTTTTCAACTTTTTCAAGCTCGGTAAAACATGAGAAAATGTTACTTTATGGTCTGCTTTCAGCTCTTTTCCTGACCTTTTAAAGAGGAAAAGATCACCGAGTTATCCCTCTTGGCTCGTTAAACGTTACTAAGGGGCAGTCGTTTTAAGTTCTTTTATCGACCGTTAAAATATAAAAAAGATTACTGGGTTTTTGTCGTTTCAAACTCGTTAATGGTTACGAAACGACGTGGTTTTGATCACTCTTCTACTTTTTCAGGTCGAAATCACTATTCATGAAAAGTACTCATCGGTCGTAATGATCGGACGGTTCTTTCGAGCATCATTTTATACTTTTTCGGGCTCGAGAGA